>JAAEAF010013919.1:0-82648 GCA_011037195.1 Triatoma infestans
CAAACTCGGAATTTCAACAAAATATTTAATTCTAATTAACCTTATTTAGTTGACAGAATTGTCTAATAAACTGATATAGCAGTTAAGATGAAAACCTAACCCCACCCTTCCCCCAGAAGTGCCCTTAAATGAATTTTCCCGGAGAAATATTTGAAATAAAAGTTGTAGCTCTTAGTATGCGGAATAAAATCGTACGAGCCATTTTTGAGAAAATCGCAAAAAAGTGAAATAAAAAACCACTCAGTAAAGTAGTACTTCCGGTTGAGGTGAAATTTGTCCTTTGGAGTGAGTATGTCACATTTAGGAGATATAGTAAATGTGCACATACTCACTAAATCACAAGAGAGCCGAAATCGATTTGGCGGTCATGAAGAGCTGACTTATTGAGCGGGAGTTGTGAGTGAATTTGATGGAAACAAAATACAAGACCTACTTATTAAGAAACATTGGACAACCATCGGATCTGACATTAAGCTGCACTCTGAAATTTGGTTCAAATTTGTGCAGTTTTAATTTGAGAAGGTCGAATTTATAAAATTCTTAGGAATTTTTGTAGACAATAAACCAAAGGTGAATTTTCGTTTACAGAATTTAGTCAAAAGAGTGGGAGAATTATGTATTTTCCTGAGTCAGCCATATTGTGAATATTCAGTTGTTAATAACGGTAAACTTCGCTATAGGTCAGTCGATTATCTCAGACAGATGTATGGTGAGGACAAGGGTGTATTGGTACCTTTCACTCAGAAAGAATAGCTAAGGTTTCACCGTCTATTCTTCAAGACCGTCATAGCGCAGTATTAAGCACAGTTGTTTCTTGTACGAGGTGGCCCTGCTGCAAACTAAACTCGGTGGATCTAGACAAAGATGTCAATAATAAGGATATTGGTGTAAAACGCTGGTCATCCAAGGTAGTATCCAAGATACTTGGAGATAAGCCTTCTCTGTCTTCTCACTTTCCAGTCCTTTCTTTTCCTGCCCAACAACCCATTCCACTTAGAGTTCTCCGTCTTAATTCCAATACAACCCATACAAGAGGTTGGATGGCATCTGAGCCTTTGAGGTGTCGACTCCTTAAGTCAGAGTATTAGTTTTGATCTAAGCATGCGGTGCTCTGGTTGGAAGCACTGTGTCTTCCAAGAGGGCATCTGGCTAGAAGAGTAGTCTTACTCCCATAGCAGCTAGAGGCAGCCCCCCTCTGTAGGAAAGGAGCTTGTCAAAACGAAAAGTTGGTGCAGGGAAAGGAGTCCTTCCTATCCCTGACGGAAGTGGGTCGAGTATGCCAGTTTGGCAACATGTATCTTCCATGGAAGTTGGGAATAGCAGAGGGACAGTCCATCCTCGCCTCGGGCCGCAATCGTCTGAGCGGGGACCTTAGGATTCTTCAGTCAAACCGACATCATGCCAGGGCTGTCCTGCAGTCGTGCCTAGTAGATTCGGCAAGGAGGGGATACATTTGACCATCCAGCAGAAACCCTGGTCCATTGCTGGAGCTGTTCAGGGTCAACTACCAAACAAGGTAAGGTAATGACTGTGGGAACTCTATTAAACCTAGGGCTTGCTGTATTGTACACAGCAATAGTGTCAGCTGTTCACTAATACGGGGCTTTGCTCAGGCAATTTCCAGATTAATTTCCGAATTAGCTAGAACCGAGCACGAATCCAGAAGCTTTACAGTCTGCTCCGCGTATTTTCTAGGAGATATGTCTCACTGCCCCTGCAGATGTATAAAGATAGAGTGGCCTACTGTAGGGGCAACAATCTCCAGCACTTGTTGGGATGTGGTGCAAACGCCTATCATACCGGTTGGAGGAACACGAATCTACACGAAACTACAAAGGTAAGATACTTCTAGACGTTATTGTGGCGGAAAGGTTGTTGATTAATAACATTGGCTTACATCAACCCTAGTCATAATGGTCAGGAGCGAGGAATAAAATTTAACGCTCTCTATTGCATCTTGGCAGTCTAATATGTTACTGGCAGGAGCCAACAATTTGCAAGGACATTGGTACGTTAGGTCCGACATAACCACTCCAACTCTCTTGATTAACACTTGGAGAAACCCTAGAGGCACTTATAGGATCCTCCAAGGGATTCCTGGCAGAAGGCATTTCAAAGTTTCAGGGGTTAGCAAATAAGGAGGCAGCGAATAAGGTAAATGAGGCTATTTGATGGCCTTCAATGGGAGCTGAAATGACAAGGCCGCAGCGATGCAATAAGCTGTGGTAAATTAACCACCTCGAGAAGAAAAGGGCAGAAGTGAGCATACATTTCAATCAAGCAAAACGAACCCCAGATTTGACTGTATATAAAACAATCCTCACGTTGTATAATTTAGAAATCAGTTCGTGGATCCAGGAGCTCATGGAGGAATCCGATCCTACGGGGACATCAATTAAATCCCTACATGTGCCACATTCCATAGTTTTATGAATGAGAATATGAATCCAGCGAAGGTTTCCTCAAGAAGGAGGATGATACCTTCGCACAACCAGAGCACAAAATTTGCAGTTGTTTATAGGAGCCATTTTCCAAACTCATCTATCATACCGGCCTCACATAGTGATGAATGATGATATTCTCATCCATGGGGCAATAGACCACCGACGACGGCTCTATGTGGGAGGAATCGGAGCCAAAATCTAAAACAACAAATTAAAAATCTATGTTGAAGGCTTGGTTGTCCAAGCCAAAATTCTGGCAATAAATGCTGTGCTAATGCGATACATAAATGGAATCAATTTGCAGATAGTTATATACTCCGATAGTCAAGCTGCAATTAAACAATCGAAGCCTGCCAGGTTAATTTTAAGCTTGTGTGGAGTTGTATTCAACTCCTCCCGAATTGGACAATTCTAATAAGTTAACCCTATCCTGGTGCCAGGACGTGCAGGATATATGGGCAATGAGAAAGCCGGATGAACAGGCCCGAGAAGATTAAATATACCTTTTATGGGCCTGGAACCTGTCTGTGGTGTTTCCACGGTAGTGACAATCAGTTTTTATGTTTTGTGTTCGCAGCAAATCAGAGATTTGGTGGAATAATTCGACTGGCCAAAGGCAAGCAAGAAAGTTCATTAGGGGATCCTCGCAAACCTGCTAAACCAGGGCCGCATGGCCTTAATGATAATGGTGGATCTGTTGATCGGGCACTGTCGGCTTGGAAGCACATGAGCCTATTGGGCCTTGCCTATGGTGGTCATTGCAGGTTTTGCCTGACTGAGAAAGAGACACTGCTCCATGTCCTTTGCGATTGCGAGGGCCTGACAAGAGCGAGATTCCTCCAACTGCGCGATAAATCGCCTGCGGTAACGATCTATACGAAGACGCCTCTTGGGTGGCTTTGGGGCTGCTTGTGAGCACTAGACCTCCCTATTTGCTCTGAGCCGGCGGTTAACTTACGTTGACGGGTTAACTTCACAGTAGATTCATTTAGGTCGTGGGAGGTTCAGACAGTTAGAGAATAACTCCAAAGAAAGAACACATATTATTAATTTTATTAATAACAGGAATATTTGCAATATATGATGAACTGGAAGTGATTAAAGCTCTTAAATAAACTAAAAGCCGAAATGCCCTGGCCCAGCAGACATGCGGTATTGAAGGATGGAGGTCAAGTGGTCAAGCGGGTTCTAGCCCGGTTAACTTTGTTTATGTTCATATACCAAACGGAGATGCTGTACTAGACGATCTAAAGATAGGATACATTTTTTCAGGAAATAAAAGACTCTCTGAGAGCTGTAAGGGATTAAAAGGTATAAGGAATATGTGTGCAGACCTCGATTTCGAGTTCATGAAAGATTTTCAAGTATAAATTGGAAGCAAATTTTAGTACTGCTAAAGAACAGTGGTTTCACTGCGGTTCATTCATGTATAATCTAAGAGTTTTTTTAGTTGACCTTTTATTATTTATAATTTACTCTTATTATTGTGGTGTGTCTGTTAGATAGAAATATCAGTTTTGCCATACGTTTTGGCACGGATGTGTGCCTTCTTCATTGGCTTGTTTATTGAATATTACAATTAAAATAAAAATTTAACTGAAACTACTTACTTGAATAGTTATTTGAAAATTACACAATTGAAATGATATACCGAAATTTTATTGCAAACACTTGGACATTGTTGTCTACACTGATTATAATTTTACCTCGGAACTTTCAGCAATCTAACTGGGTTAGAGTTAGTTAAAGAAAGTAACGCTTTCTCAACCTTTCGTAACCTCGAAGGGATTAAAACGAGTATGTACGGCACCATCGCTTTTTAAAATTTGTTTAGAGGGACTCCAGCATATGTGATTGGAAGGTGTAAAGGAATGGGTTTACCTGTTGGCGATGAATGTCTCCCTACTTTTTGCTGATGAACAGGTGGTGATTGGATTGGATCGGGAGAGATAAATAATGGGAAGAGTCTTGAGGATGTGACTGGACAGTAGACTATGGAGTGGAGATTTTATTAATTAAATAATTACAATGTTGTTCCTTGCATGAAATAGGCTATTTTGCACGGAACATGAATTTGCAAAACAAAAAAATTAGGTTTGTATATCGTATATCTACTCCACGTTAATATAGAAACTATGATCTCTTTCATGTGGTCACCAATTTTCTTCAAATGAAAAAATTAAGGGTGCATGGGTCAAGGCCTTATATACCAACTTTTTGTTAATATAACTCGTATTTAAAAAAAAAAAAAAAGATTAAAATTAATCATTGATGATTGAGCTAAAGCTAATCGGTTACTCATGACTGACTAATCATTAATAATCAATCGACAGCAGAATTAATCGTCAGACAATGTACAGCCAATAACAATTATTAATTAGATATGGAATTATTGTTCAAAATTTAGTAATAACCATCAGTGGTTAGTAAGATTACATTTTGGCTCACTGTTGTACGAAGGACTGCAGAGCAGATGTAAGGTGGTTATAAGGAAAATTGTATTTCGTGGGAAATGCTGAACTATTTTCACTATCTGGGACCAAGTCTAAGGGCTTTCTTCTTAGGTAATTCCGAGGGAGATGCTGTACTATTTTCACCGTCATGGGATCATGCCCAAGAGCGTTCTTGTTAGGTAAATTTTAATGGTGCACATAGCACAACAAGACAATTCTAAAAATAATTAATTATAGTATTTTATAATTTACCTTAAAATTAAGTGAGTGAGAGACTCCATTCCTTGGAAAGCGCCAGCAGTGATTGAACAAAACTGATTATGAGCAAGATGTAACATTTTTAAGGATGATAAATTATGGGGGAATGTATGCCAGTTTAATGATCCGGACAGTCGGTTTTTCCCTAGATCAAGTTCTTCCAATTGCTGCAAACCTTCTAACTGTGATAGTATTCCATTGTTCAACTTATTATTTTGAAGTCTCAAAGACTTTAGTCTTGTTAGTTTGCAAAACGTGCAATTAGTAATATTCTCCAATTGATTCGAATTTAATACTAAATACCGCAACATTGTCAAGCCCTAAAGTCAATAAAAATAATTTAGCACAATTCAGGGTAAAGTACAAACAATCAAATTAATACAAAAAAAAAAATACTAATGTTTACCTTGAATGAATGTTCATTTAGTTCACGCAATAGATTATGTGATAAATCAAGCCTTGAAAGTGTCTTTAAATTGGTAAGTGCAGAAGTTGGTACTGATTTAAGTTGATTGTTTGGCAAGCCCAAAGCCTCAAGACCAGAACTAAGTCCGGTGAATCCTGCTGCAGATATTGAAGACAATATACCAGAAGAAATGACAAGCCCATGAAGAGAAACTCCCTGCAAGACATATTTATGTTTATAATGGGTGAATTTATGAGAGTAAATTTAATGTGACGAATAACCAGTCGCCGTAAGTCAAATCCCGAAGCTGGGGTTGTCAATCTTAACGTATCCGGATCGGCCTCCTTCCATGTTTATACTTTCTACTAATTATTGAATTTTAACTTATGGAATATTCGCTTTTGTTACGCAAAATATAACACTAATTGTTGGAATTTATTTATTTTACTGGTTTTGTTTTTTAAATGACCACTATTATCTTTTTTTTAAGGTTTGGACAAACCTACCCATTGCCATCCACAATTCTCTTGTTGGCTTCTATGCCTTATATTGCCAGTATATTGGTAGAAAAAACCCCTTCTTTTCAAATCTCTCATGATCTTCAACCAGAACTAATTTCTGTCTAACCCTCTTCCTTTTCTTTCTTCTCCAAGCCTAAAGCAAATAAGGATTTCTTGAAAGCTAAAGATCTTGTTAATTGTTAAACTCCCATCTTAGCCATGTACATTTTTTGAAAGGGCGGGTGCTGGTGTAGTGGTTATGAGCATGGACTTGTAAGTGGGAGGACCCCAGTTCGAGTCCAGATATAACTGCTAAATTTTATATTTGTTTAAAAAATGTTGATAGTAAAGTAGGTGCTTCCGCCCCCGTCCACGACACCTAATTTGGTAGTTGGACGTTAATCCCGCCTGAAAAAATAGGCATTACTTTACTTTACTTTTACTTTTTACATTTCTTGAAAGAAACTGAAGGTTAATGCCCGCACATTATGTTGATATGTTGTTCTGGTGTAAAGTAAGTGGTATGAGTAACATGTTTACAGATGAAGGACCAATGATGGATATTTTATGATCGAGTATATTGTCATTTTATTCTCTTTGATGAAATTATCATGCGAAGTAACGCTTCCTTTCTCACTGTAGACAATTTGCTTTTAGCGCTATAAAGGAATTCTATATACTTGGGCAGTCTGGTTTAATTTTTTTTTTTTTTTTACTATAACTGGCAGCTAAAGAGTAAATGATTGATGTCACCATCCTCTCCGGAACCGCAAAGACACTTCGGATCATTTGCCATTTTTAATTTTGTAAGTGCGGTTTAGTGAGATTATAGTTACGCAACAGTGGTTGAGTTCGCAACAGATTTTACAGCTCGTTAATGTCGTTAAGACGCATTAACGAGCTGTAAAATTGTCTTTCTACTTTCCAATACTTTAACCAAGGTACTGGGATACGAGTCTGGATGTCGGTATAATATATACTTTTCGAACAATCCAGCCACACTTCTAAACGACTCTTCTGTGCGCTATCAAAATTTCTTCGCCTGAAAATGCTACTCTTATCGAGAATATTTACTCCCTCATTCGCTTTGACCCAAGCATCTCTTAATCAACATTAAGAGCTCAGCCCCATTCCCTAGACACAATTTCTACAATTTTTGGGTCCGTTATATCGCCTGGGCATCTTATCTTTTGAAACTGCTGCTGTAGACACTACTAACCAGTACAGCGCCTTTCCTCGCATTGACTTTTTCTGCCTGCCTACGGCTTCTTAAGTAGCTTTCATATGTGCAGAAGCAATATTTGGTACTCTGTACTTCTGCAGATTCTAATTTGAGGGTTCAGCATGGCATAAATTATTTCTTGGGTCGATTCTGATCATCGAAAAGATACGCATTTCTAAACAAAAGACTAATTTCCTAAAGACTTTTCCTAAACACTGCATCAACCCTCTGATCCACCAAGTTCCCCTTTCACCTTTAATTTTACCGTATATGTCTAGGCAGACATAATGAGGCAATGTACAGGCTACATATATAATTTAATGTGTTGCCAAAATTCAGAGTTAGAAGAAAATCGGTTTACCGAAAGTACATTTTTCTGAGGCATATACTATGTGCATTTTCAATTATATGTGAAATTTGCAAGTTGGTAATACCCTTACGAAAAATATTCGGCATATTCGGCAACCATAAAGGTAAATTCTATAAATCTCTGAAGAAAAAGCGGGACCAATACTTTGGTTCAGCGATACTAGTACAAATAAACAACTATGTCGTATTTATGTGTAAACTGAGAGGTAATCATGCAATTTGTAAAGGACATTTAAACAAAATCGTTATTGAGAATTGTCCTGTGTGCAACCTCTGTGGGGTAAAAGAAAGATTAGAGCATGCTTGATGTGACGCTATCCAAAACGGGATTCCTCACAAGCACGCCCCACAGACTTTTTTAAAACGATTAGTTGCTTTATTTGATTAAATTTTTGAGACAGCAATTGACCAAAGAAATTTAAAGTTTCCATAATATTTCCAATTCATAGCAAGGATTACTAACCCCGCAATAAATTATGGAGGGATCTCCTTTAGTAATGCTGTTGCTAAAATATATGGTGGTCTACTGTTATCTAGACTGGAATTGTAGGAGCATGGGCATACCAAACTGAAGCAATTTCAGCCAGGTTTTCTCAAGGCATATTCAACAGTGAGACAATATATTTAACTTAAAGAGCATTGAAGATTGTATTAACTCAGAAGCGGCAGAAATTATTTGCCATTTTTATTGATTTCAAGGCGTGTTTATCGCGTAAATCGTTTTGCTCTTTTTTATAAATTGTCTCAGTTGGGTGAGTCTTTTAAATGATACATATTTTGAAGTGCTACTATTGGATATGAAAGTTTGTTGCCAGAATGAAGTCTCCGAAAGTTTTCAGACAACTTTGGGTGTTAAGCAGGGTTGCCTGCTTAGTCCTCATTTATTATCTTTTTTCTGAACGATATTTCGGACTGTGTGAATGGAAGCACTTGTTAACAAGGCACAAGATCAATATGCTCGTCTATGCAAGATGATAGTGTAATTTTTTCTTCGGACCATCTGGAACTTGAAAGGATGATAAAATCATTAGGAATTTATTATGAACTATGGAATTTGCAGGTAAACTTGGGAACGCCGCAGATAGTGGTATTTGGGAATGGCGGCACGCCGGGTAGGAAAGACAGGTAGTTATCTAATACATACAAATATCTTGGTATGACATTAAACCCGAATCATACTCACTTTAAACCGAAACCTGAACGCTAAATTTTGCAATCAATTATTTTAATAAAATATTTTTAAATAAAGTTATTGCTTTTTCTTTTAAATTAGATATTTTCAAAGCTGTACCAAGGCCAATAATTTGTTATTACGCCCAAGAGTGGGGGAAATAAAAGTTATCGAACATCGGAGGTACGTTTACGAAGTTTTGTGAAGAAATGTTTCAATTTATCTATAAATACTAAATAATAAAAACATTAATTATTGGTTTGTTCTTTAACTCCTCGGACGGTCTATGATACCACGAGTCAGTTGGAAATGGATTTATATAAATTGTACATTTTGCGAATTGAAATTTTTTTAATAAACCATTATTATTATCACTACTATTATTTTCGCATCGACAGCCTTTATTTCGGTCATTGGCGCCTTTCGATTCTTTTTCTTCTCGAACCATTACTATTATTATTTATTTTTTCTCACTAATGCTGCTATTTTATTTTTTTTTAAAGAAAGGTGTGGGTTGTACCAAGCACACTTTCATTGCTTATTTAAGAATAACCGCACAATGCGGCATTTATCCAAAATGACGCTCTCTTGAATATAAATGGTTAATCCGGGATGAAAATTCAGAAACTTGACACTTGGACAATTCCAGTCGTGGAAATGACAAGAGGAACAACTCTCTCTGCGAGAGGGCGACTCTCTCTGCCCTCCATGTTCTTCCTCAAGCTCGGCATACTTTCTTTGCTTCTCCTCAGAAGTTTTACTTAAATTATGTATGCTGGACACAGCGATGTCTATTAATTTAACATCCTTCCTTAATTTGTCTTCAAGGATGATATCTTGCCTATTATGACTAATATTCTTGTCAGTTATAACAGATCTGTCATAATATAGGCAGTATCTAATGTCTTCCAGCACTGGGGATACACTTATAGTATGGTGCAGCCATGGCTTCTAAGAAACCATATCTAATAGCGAGTTCACGATGAACAATTCTAGCGACATTTTTGGACGCTTGGTGTAATTGTTGGGCGCTTGGGGGCCAAAAGCAAACATTCAACAATAAATCGTGAATCGCGGCACCCTCTGCAGACATCCTCTGCCACTGCAACGTCTTTAATATTAATAATATGCCATATATAATATTTGGTGCCCATGACCTGGAATGACCATCATGAACCCAACTATTTCCGGGAAAAGTGTGCAGTTCCTAAGCCATGCGTGCGACGCTGATTTGTCGGTCATATGCAAACTTCCCGTGCAATGGTTTATTATATTATTATAATTTTTTTTTTTTTCGGGGGATAAACTTTCTCTAGGGGGGTAGCAATGCATCAGCCCCCATGAGTATATATATCTGTGCTTGTGGTACCTGCTGAAACTTCCTGACCAATCGCATCGTGTTATTATTATTATTATGGTGAGTCCAAAATATCACATACAACGAATAGTATTTTTGGATAAGATCGTTACACAGTTGACGGTAACTTATAAACGGTATAACGTAGTTTCTCAAAAACGGCTCCAACGATTTTCTTTAAACTTCGTATACTATCTACACCATTATGGAAGATTCTTCTCGACCGTTACTTGTATGAAGGAATTTTTTCACTTTTCTCTGTGTTGTTGAGGTGTTCTCAACTTTTTAGTTCTAAATTTTACATAAGTTTTCAAGTTGGATATGTTTTAAAGATTTTTTATTAGTTTTTATATTTTTTATGCCTTGAAAAAGACAATATATTTGTCGAAACGTTGGCAAAAATTTAAGTTTTTTTTTTTTTTGGTTAAAAAAAGACCGAAACTCAAAATCCTTTCCTTCATACTATCTACACCTATCGTCTATCTCACACCTATCGTGCTACATCACACCTATCGGCCTATCTACACCCTTCGGCTCTCTACACCTATCGTGCTATCTACACCTATCGTGCTATCTACACCTATCGTGCTAAATCTACACCTATCGTGCTATCTACACCTATCGGCTATCTACACCTATCGTGCTATCCTACACCTTATCGTGCTATCTACACCTATCGTGCTATCTCCACCTATCGTGCTATCTACCTATCGGGCTATCTACACCTATCGTGCTATCTACCCTATCGTGCTATCTACACCTATCGTGCTATCTAACACCTATCGTGCTATCTACACCTATCGTGCCATCTACACCTATCGTGCCATCTACACCTATCGTGCTATCTACACCTATCGTGCTATCTACACCTATCGTGCCATCTACACCTATCGTGCTATCTACACCTATCGTGCTATCTACACCTATCGTGCCATCTACCTATCACTTTTATTTGAAATATTTTCCCGGATAATATATTTTTGGAGCTTCTGGGTAAATAGTAGCGTTCCTCTGAAATACCCCTTCAGTATAATATATGGTTTTACCACCTACGTAATATTAATATACGTTAGAAGCTGAAAATATGGATGGGTCCGCAATGCTGGATAACGTCTGGTATTTTATCCGTCGTAGCATGCATATTGATTTTGTTCCTGACCGGTTTTGGATTTTCATCCATCGTCAGAGCAAATTCACCAAGTTGGTGTAGAGAGTTCACTTCAACGTAATGTTTCTGTTACACTCACACTTGTTGGTTGTATATATGTGGGGAGGCTATAAGGTTACCATTATAAGGTGCAAAGTGATTAAATAAGGTAGCAAGATTTTCCTTTTATCGCTGCTCGACATCCAAGTTATAAATTTATAAAGACAATTCGATCGATAAGGCAACAATTTAAACTAAATATTCACATAAAGAAATTATATTTTATTTCACAGTAAATTACAACTTTTCTCTACAAACAAATTCAGCTAAACAGACGTCAGTAGGGGAGAAATGGCGGTTCTGGCGCACCTTTTTTGAGCAGCCAATCAGATTGCAGTATTTCTCCCCACCCCTCCCAAGCCACGCCCACCGACCAATCATCGAACTCGATGAGCACTTGGCCACGCCCCACCACGCCCATCGGCCAATCATCAAACGGGACGAGCACTTAGGCCACGCCCACTTACCCCCACCCCTCTCTAACTGACCAATCATCTAACTGGATAAGCACTTAGGCCACGCCCACCTTCCCCCCACCACCGGTCAATTATCGAACTGGATGAGCACTTATGCCACGCCCACTTATCCCCTCCACTTCCCCGTCATCGAAATCGACGAGCACTTAAGCCGCACCCACTTACCCCCACCACTGACCTATCATCGATTTCAACAACTCTCTAGACCATGCCCGCTTACCCCCTCCCTTTAGCTTATCATCCAAATCGATGACTCCATTTTCTTTCCACCCCCACCCCTTAATTTATCATCCAATCCGATGGCCGTATTTTCTTCTCCCCACTTCTTGACCTAACATCCAATCCATTACCCCCACTCCTGAATTTATCATCCAATCCGATGACTCCATTTTTCTCCTCCCACTCCTTAATCTTACATCCAAATAGATGACTCCATTTTCTTTTCACCCCCCTCCCCCTTAAACTTTCATCCAAACCGACAACTCCATTTTCTTTCCACCTCCATGGTCAATCCATCCCCACAACAAGATGGCGGAACCTAACACCGTAACACACCACCCCTCTCCTGACTCTAGGCTGGAGGGGTATTTTTTATTTTTATTTTATATGAAAAAACTTGTCTTACCTGTGATTCGATCCTACAATCTTTAGGTTGGAAGTCCATCACCATAACCAGTCGGCCACAATGATCCTCTCGCTAGTTATACTTTTCAACGTACACTTCTATCTTAACCCGCGCACTATCATAATTTTATTCGCCTCGCCCCACTCACAAAAAATTCAATTATAATTAAAAAAAACAACAATATGGCGGAGTGACATCCAACTTTCACCACACAATCTAAATCATTTTTAAAAAGATTGACTTACCCCTTCCAGCTCCCTGCTGCTGCTGCTGATATTAACACGACGCGCACTTACACAGAACTGAACCTCCTTATGGCAAAACAATCTACTATAGTAACGTTTATCCCCACTCCTATGACGTCACTGCTAGTTGGGGCATGCGCATTATTGATTTTATCATATTGTATAATAAAAACCACTGCCTTTTCAATATATTATTCGTATGACGTCACACAGCGATAGTATTGCCAGTGCCTTATTTATTACCACTGCCTTCTAGACAAATCCCCCATTTAGATAACGTCACACACTCTATAGTGATTCACTGCCAATCGCAATATATCGATTACAAATATCGATTATCCATATCAATTAATATCGATTTTATGAATATAATTTATTAATAAAAAACTAACAAAACCACTGCCTTTTCAATATATCATTCGTGTGACGTCACAGCTAATAGCATTGCCACCGCCTTATAGATTAAAAATGTACATATTTATTACCACTGCCTTCTAGACAATTCCCACTCCTGTGGCGTCACAGCCAATAGTATTGCCATTGCCTTTTTGATTATAAATGTACATATTGATTTATTTATTACCACTGCCTGCTAGGCAATTACTACTCCGATGACATCGCATAGCTTACAGTGTACCACTGCAATCGCAATATATCGATTAGAAATATCGATTACTCATATTGATTAATATCGATTTTATTAATAAAAAACAACACTGCTGCTTCTACCACAACAGCTTAGTTATTGCATAATATTTTGTAACACTAAACCTATTAAAAAAATATATATATATATTTATTCTTATCTTAATCTTTTTTTTTATTATTTTTGTTTATTAAACTTTGTACTGTAATTAGCGTATATCTTGCCTGTCCGGACATGTTACTTGCCTTACTTATGAAGAATGTTTGTATATACAATGAGTCACCGTGCATGTCTCAACAAAAATGTAAATCCCATTCTTTTTAAAAGGTTTATTATTTGGTTTTTCTAATATTTAATCCTATTATGAAATGAGTCATCCATGCAAAGGTTTATTTAAAAAAAAAATATATATATCTATTTCTTATCTTAATCCCTTTTTATTATTTTAAAATGTTTGTTATTTTTTTTATTTTTTTATTTGGAACATTGCTGCTATTTAATCCGATTAATATAAGTATATACAATGACTCATCTAGAAAAAGGTTTTTAATTTTTTTAACAATGTTAATAGTTAATTATATTATGAAAAAAAAAATCTACTTTTATCTTAATCTCTTTTTTTATTTTAAAAGGTTTATTATTTTTTTCTTCGAACATTGTTAAATTTAATCCGATTAAGGAAAAATATAAGTAATACCATGAGTCTTATTTTAATTATTTTGTCAACTACAATGATGTTGATGATGATGATGACGCACCATACAATTCTTAGCTAGTAAACAGTCTAAATACCCCCTCCCCTAGCATCACGCCATCCATATTAACCAATAGTATTTCGAGAATCATCCGAAGGTATATAAGTCGTGACGAATATCGCCGCATTCTCATTCTGTGTTTAGTGCTCTTTGTGTAAACTGCTTTGGTAATCTCAACTAAATCTTAATTTTTATGCAAGTACATTTTTCATTTTTTCTTAATTTAAATTTTTTTTGTATCTGTTACTTTTATATTTTCTTTTGAACAATTTTTTCTTTTTTTTTTTTTGTGTTAATTATTATTATTCCAATTTATCAATTTTATTTAATACATATTTTGATTAATATATATTTTTTTTTTCTAATTTTTAATTTTAACTTTCTTTTTTTTTTAATCCGTTTAATTTCTTGTTTTATTCTAAGTGTAATTTCTTATTTATTTATTTTTTCTCAATTTTATTCTTTCTATTCATTTCATAACTTTTTTTTAAAAAAAATTCTTTTGTATATAGTATATCTATAGTTTTATTATATAGTAGTTTTTTTTCTTTTTATTATATAGTATTATTATTATATTATTACTTTTCTCTCTATATATATTTATTGTGCATGCAAGTATTTATAAGTGAACAGTTTTATTTTATTTTTTAAATATGCAGTGTAAATATTGTCAAAAAGATTTTAAAAGGGAATATAACAAGGATCGACATGAACGCGTGTGCATTGCGCATAATCAGCGCCAGGTCTGCAATAATTGCGGCGAGGGTTTCTCCTCAAAAAAGACGTTAAATGCGCACATGCGTCGTTGTAGCGATAACACGCCAGTTGCCATGTCTAAAAGAGTCCGCATAGATGCCGCTCAGGGACATCTATATGAAGTGGAATCGGCGTTCGGAAGGACTCTTAGAACATTCTTTCTTCCATGCACTGAAGCAGCTGATGCAATGGAATTTCTATCTGCTCAGACAGCTATCTTGCACCGACTGCTTACAGGATGCTTGGAAAAAAGTGACGCTCTCCTCAAATACAATTTGGTCTTGGAGGCGACCTTTGAAAATGTCAAAGGTGAAACCTGTGATCGCGCCTTCAAGACCAAAAATAAAGTAATATGCAAAGACTCTTCCATCGAAGAATATTTAAATGAAAATTTTAAGAAAATCGTAGCGGAGATGGAGGAGTCTGCATTAAAGGGAAGCGGCTGGGTTCTAAAGGAGTTCGATGGAGTCCTTCTGCGCGTGAACCGGTTCTAACCTTTGGGGGAGGAGGGCAACAGCTTCAAAAAATTAAAACAAATATAAATAAATAAAACAAAAGTTTATTGGTGGCGGGTATTTTAAGTATTTAGTGTTAAATTGTAAAAAGAGTGCGTGTATGTTGGTAATGGTTTTGTATGTATGAGTGCGTATGTTTATGTAGATATAAGTTTTTCGATGCGTACATAGCTTCCGAAAGATATATAAAGAGAAACGGAAGAGCGATTCTTGTTATTCTTCACCATGCGCTTGATAAAGCAACATAACACCCTCTCTGTTCAAAACCTTGACGACGGGGCCTCTTTAAAGAAAGAATCCAAACACGGTCCGCTGTTCCCCGATACCATTAGATGTATAATATGTGGACCATCAAATTGTGGGAAAACTAATCTCATGTTGAGCTTAATCTATGATCCTAAGGGGCTAAGATTTGAAAATATTTACTTGTTTGCCAAGTCCTTACAACAGCCCAAGTATAGGATGTTAGCACAAATATTACAACCTTTGAAAGATATTGGATTGTTCCAATATGAAGACAACTCCCAAGTTCCACCACCTAAAGAGGCCCTGCCCAATTCAATCATTATATTCGATGATATTGCTTGTGATAAGCAGGATAATGTACGGTCTTACTTTTGTATGGGGCGTCACAATGGAGTTGACATATTTTACCTAAGTCAAAGTTATACTAGAGTTCCGAAACATTTGGTGAGAGAAAATGCCAACTTCCTAATACTCTTCAGGCAGGATGAATTAAATCTGCGACGAATTTATGACGATCATATCAACTCTGATATGGAATTTCAAACCTTTAGAAAAATGTGTCATTGGTGTTGGAAAGATGACAGGCACGGTTTTCTAGTGCTGGATAAAGATAGACAAATTAATGATGGGAGGTATCGAAAAGGTTTCGAGGCCTATATAATACCCTGAATATGGGTGTAACAATCAGTCTATTGCAAGACATGGAAGAGTCAACTCAAGCCATGCGCGATATAATCGCCACTAGGAAAGCAATCCAAGAAAAGTATAACTTGCTAAGGAGAAACAGGGAAGAAACTGATGAATATTTGAAAATGAAATATCAGCCTTTGTTGAATCCTTTGAAGGAATTAATGGGTAAACAAGAGGATCATTCGTCTCAACTTAATCTGAAGAGAACACTGAAGCCGGAGCCGGTTGTTTCCGAAACACCACCAGCAAAAAGACCAAGATATCTAAAGCTAGAATCGGCTACAACACCCGGAATATCAAATTCCTCGCCAGAAGAAGAGCGGGAGCTTCCAGCAAAGGGGCCGCTGAAGTGTACTCCACAGTCGTCTGGAACTTCAGTTCCAACTACACCACTGCAAGAAGTACGAGAACTGGTACACACGCCCAAAGGAAAAGAAATTTCAGAAAAATATTTGAAAGAAGTGGGAGAAATATCCTCAAATTATATTGCAAAATTTATGAAAAATGAAACTAAGGATTTGGATATGGTATATGGCGTAGTTTATAATGGCCAGAAGTTCACCATTGGTGACACGGAGATCTCCATCAGTAAAGACATTTTATCTGTTGGTGAAGATACCTTTTATGCTACCCCAGGACTTTTTGAATTGTTATTTATGAAATATCCAAACTTAACGCTGGTAAAAAAGACAGATTGCGATAATTACAAGCGAATACTACAACAAACGAACGCTCATAAAGAAGGGCACAGTCCAACTGGACCAGTCAAGGAACTGAAAACAAACATGAAATATAGGAAAGTGATTTCAAAATTGTTTCCAACGAAAAAAGGTGCTGGACCTGTCGACCCCAACAAGCTTGTAGACAGATTAAGAATGTTATTTAGCACAAAGAATGCTGGTGTTGAAATAAAAAGAATAGAAGATCAACTGAGAGACGGAGGTATAATAGCTTAAACTCACCTACAATACACCTCATTTCATCATGAAATCCGTTAAGGAACAGATCGTGCATGAGTTGCATAGACCAGCAAGAAGAATATTCAAGAGAAGATCAGTTTTATTGAAGGGAATAGACGATTTGTGGCAAATTGACCTCGTAGAGATGCTTCCCTACGCCAAATTCAACAAAGGCAACAAATATCTCTTGACAGTGATTGATTGTTTTTCCAAATATGCCTGGGCTGTACCCCTTAAGAATAAGTCAGCACTTGAGGTGAGTAGAGCATTTGAAAAGGTATTGCAGGAAAGAAAGCCAAACAATCTACAAACTGATAATGGCAAGGAGTTCTATAACAGAATATTTGCCAAGCTGATGAAAGTGAATGGTATAAATCACTATTCAACCTTTAGTAATTTGAAAGCTTCAATTGTTGAGCGATTCAATCGAACTTTGAAATCTGCAATGTGGAAAATGTTTAGCCTACAAGGATCCTATGATTGGCTGACCATCATAAACTCTCTGGTGAAGAAATATAACCAAACTAAACATCGAACGATCAAAATGGCACCGGTTTCTGTACGAGGTAAGGATGTAGAAGAACGGCTGTTACGTGATGTATATGCGAAGAAAACAATCACTACAGTTCCTAGATTCAAAGCAGGCGATCATGTACGGATATCCAAGTATAAAGCGCAGTTTGCCAAAGGCTACCATCCTTCATGGTCCACAGAGGTATTTAAAGTTGTAGAAGTTAAGAGTACCGCACCAGTGACATATAATCTACAAGATTATAAAGGGCAAATAATTGCTGGAGGTTTTTATCAAGAGGAACTACAGCTAGTGAAATATCCCGACATCTATCTTGTGGAGAAGATTATGAAGCGAAAAGGTGATAAAGTTTTAGTGAAATGGCTAGGTTTAGACAATTCTCA
Organism: Triatoma infestans; assembly: GCA_011037195.1. NCBI lineage: Eukaryota > Metazoa > Arthropoda > Insecta > Hemiptera > Reduviidae > Triatoma > Triatoma infestans. The sequence continues at coordinate 18,216 of JAAEAF010013919.1, forward strand.
CAACAGCTGGGAAAATGTGAAGAATGTACTTATATAAAGCCGGACGAGGCTAACTTGATTCAGTTCATCATGCGACGTGCTAGAGACAAGAAGAAGAAGAAACGAGTCATTCCTACTCCTAAACGGATTGGTGGAAATTCTCCTAAATTGAGTGGTAAAGCTAAACGAATGTTGGATGGGCTACCTCGCTTGCGGCTGACTAATTTTGATGTACTCAGATTAGCTAAATCGAAGAAAATTCCCCATTTTAGAGGGGTATTCATGATTGATGAATTTCCAGTGAAACCGTGGAAAAATGAGCGTGCTATTTTCAATTTGGATAGTAGTTGTGGGAGAGGAACTCACTGGGTTTGCTATAAGAAGAGAGGCGATTATGTTCAATTCTTCGACAGCAGTGGAGCCAATCCACCTTCTGAACTAGTCCGCTATCTAAAAGGTTGCCGTATTTCCTCGAACAAGAAGCAGTATCAAAAAATGGGCAGCAACAATTGTGGACAGCTGTGTTTACTTTACTTGCTGGATCTGCTATAAAAGGAAGGATTATAGTTGTGTGCATTCATTTGGACGCCAGACAGCGATGGGTTTGGACTTTAGGAGAGTGAATAAAAGGACAACTGCAGAGAAGAAAAGCATCATTCCAGTGAGAACAGTTGACGAGAGAACATCGATAACCAACAGCAATATTCGCTTTCTTCAAGCGGCAGGTTACTACGTGTTATCACCAATATGGAAGTGTTAGATTTGGAAGAAAGACGACTGTTCGACAATTCAATTGAATGCATAGAATTGCATTCACATCACCCTTATGCATCATCAAAACTGTTGCCTGGTGATGAAATACGTATTAGTGTACAACATCAAGATCTATATACGCTGCCCAGTCAAAGTTTACTCTATTTGGAGGGTAGGTTTTTAAAAGAAGACGGCTCAACAATACCAACTTCATCAAAATTAACCAATAATGCATTTGCATTTCTATTTGATGAAATAAGATATGAACTGAGTGGAGTTGAAATAGATCGTGTAAGAAATCCAGGAATTGCTTGCACCCTTAAAGGCTTGGTTTCACTTAACGACGGCTGTCAATACATAGAAAACTGGGGCTGGTGCTATCCTCAGAGTGATACGCTGAACATCACTTCAAATGAGGGATACTTTAATTTATGCATTCCTCTATCATCACTACTGGGATTTTGTGAAGACTATCAGAAGATTGTGATCAATGTTAAACAAGAATTGATACTCGTTAGAAGCAGACAAGATGGAAACGCTTACAAATTCAGCCGACAGAGAGCTGAAGATGCGGTAGAAAACTGTAAAATAGAATTGGTGAAACTATGCTGGAAGCTGCCCTACGTTGCCGTCAACGAACATCAGAGATTAGCTCTTATGCGTCATCTCAAATCTGAAAAGGTATTTTCACTAAGTTTTAGAAGCTGGGAACTCTATGATTATCCACTATTGCCGGCAACTCAAAGACAAATCTGGCAGGTGAAAACATCAAGTCAGCTGGAAAAGCCGCGCTACCTCATTTTAGCTTTTCAAACTGAACGAGCAAATAATGTGGAAAGCAATGCTAGCCATTTTGACCATTGCAATGTTTCAAATGTGAAACTTTATTTAAATTGTAAAGCTTTTCCATACGATGATTTGAACATAGATTTCTCAGCTAATCGTTATGCACTATTGTATCACATGTATGCTTCTTTTCAAATGTCATATTATGGGGAACAAATGAAACCTCTAACTTCTTGGCGAAATTTTAAAGACAAAACACCCTTAATTGTAATAGATTGTTCTAAACAGTCTGAATCTATCAAAACGGGTCCAGTTGATGTAAGATTAGAATTTGAATCAAAAAATCCGTTCCCGCCCAACACAACGGCATATTGCCTTATTATACATGATAGGGTGGTAGAATATAATCCTCTAACTGGCATTGTACGCCGTATGGTATAAAAAGGTGTGAACTGTTGGCTCAGTGTTCAGTATGGCTCAGACAGGCGTACTGATTGCTGACTTCCAGTGCTTTGTGGATAGTGTAGGAGGTTATATTGTTAAAGAGCTATCACTTTTTGATTATAACTATCAAACTGTTCGTCACTGGATATTCAAACCGCCAATACAACATAAACAAACAGATAAAAGTAGAAGAACTAATTATTGGTTAGAAAATTATTATCATAAAATCAGATGGAATGATGGGGAAGTTGAATATGAAGTGATTAGAGATATTTTCAAATGTATTGATTGTAACTATAAATTTGTATTTGTTAAGGGTTATGATAAGAAAAGATTTCTCTTGCAAAATTTGTACAATTGTTGTGTAATCAACTTGGAAGATTATGGTTGTCCGAAAATTGATTCACTTCAAGCAGTAGAAAAAGGCAACCACTGTATTAAACATAACACATGTAGAGAGAAATGTACGCAGTATCGAATTCAAGTCATTAACAATTGGCTAAATAGTAAGTTGGAATGATGCAGAAATGTTTTTGCCTTGATGTGTGTGTGTGTGTGAATGTGGTCACTGGCGATGCATTAAATTGCACGCAAACCTTGAATGTCGGTCACTGGCGTGGTAGAAATATCCGTAAACCTGGCTGCTGGTCACTGGCGAGGTTCTAAAAACCCCGTAAACCTTGAATGAATTGTACAATGTTTGAATGTGTATTAAGGCAAAACCTAGAAAAAGTAATTCCGATACTGAACATTTCTCTGCCTACTTGCATTTTCCTAAGTTGTTATTTTGTATTAAGAAGAAGTTAATTTTTATTTTAAATTTGAAGTTTGTTTTCTGTTTTTTCTGTAAATATTTTGCATTATGTTTCAATAAATGAGTAAAAAAAAAATATTTTATTTTGTTTTTATTAATTTCCTTATATTTTATTTTATTATAAAACTTTCTCGATTACCCCCACCTTGACGTGATGAGAAAGCTTAAAGCGAATGCTGAACAAAGAGGGGTAAACAAAATTATAATACAAGCTATGAATAATAAATGCAGGCTGATGCATGTTGAGACATGCATGATGACTCATTGTATATACAAATCTTTTTCATAATAGGATTAAGTAAAACATGCTAAGAAGACCTGTGGTAACATGTCCGAACAGGCAAGAAAGGTAATGAGTACAAAGTTTTATTTTTAAATAATAGGATTAAGTATTAATAAATCATTTCCTGGATGACTCATTGTAGTTTCTGTGCATTTTTCTTAATAAGTAACTAACATGTTCGGACAGGCAAGATATATGTTGTTTTGATTACAAAGTTCAATAAACAAAAGAATACAAAGTGATTAAGGTAAGAATAGATATATATATAAATTTTATTAGTACAAAGTTAATTTCAAAAGGTGATGCAATAACTGGTAGAAGTAATAGATAGTGTTTTTCTTATTAATAAATTTTATTTATAAGATCGATATTAATCAATTTAGATAATCGATATTTGCAATCGATATATTGCGATTGACAGTGGTACACTATAGGTTGTGTGACGTTATATGAACAGAAATTGTCTAGAAGGCAGTGGTAATAAATATGTACATTTTTAATCTATAAGGCGGTGGCAATGCTATTAGCTGTGACGTCACACGAATGATATATTGAAAAGGCAGTGGTTTTGTTAGTTTTTTATTAATAAATTATATTCATAAAATCGATATTAATTGATATGGATAATCGATATTTGTAATCGATATATTGCGATTGGCAGTGAATCACTATAGAGTGTGTGACGTTATCTAAATGGGGGATTTGTCTAGAAGGCAGTGGTAATAAATAAGGCACTGGCAATACTATCGCTGTGTGACGTCATACGAATAATATATTGAAAAGGCAGTGGTTTTTGTTATACAATATGATAAAATCAATAATGCGCATGCCCCAACTAGCAGTGACGTCATAGGAGTGGGGATAAACGTTACTATAGTAGATTGTTTTGCCATAAGGAGGTTCAGTTCTGTGTAAGTGCGCGTCGTGTTAATATCAGCAGCAGCAGCAGGGAGCTGGAAGGGGTAAGTCAATCTTTTTAAAAATGATTTAGATTGTGTGGTGAAAGTTGGATGTCACTCCGCCATATTGTTTTTTTTTTTAATTATAATTGAATTTTTTGTGAGTGGGGCGAGGCGAATAAAATTATGATAGTGCGCGGGTTAAGATAGAAGTGTACGTTGAAAAGTATAACTAGCGAGAGGATCATTGTGGCCGACTGGTTATGGTGATGGACTTCCAACCTAAAGATTGTAGGATCGAATCACAGGTAAGACAAGTTTTTTCATATAAAATAAAAATAAAAAATACCCCTCCAGCCTAGAGTCAGGAGAGGGGTGGTGTGTTATGGTGTTAGGTTCCGCCATCTTGTTGTGGGGATGGATTGACCATGGAGGTGGAAAGAAAATGGAGTTGTCGGTTTGGATGAAAGTTTAAGGGGGAGGGGGGTGAAAAGAAAATGGAGTCATCTATTTGGATGTAAGATTAAGGAGTGGGAGGAGAAAAATGGAGTCATCGGATTGGATGATAAATTCAGGAGTGGGGGTAATGGATTGGATGTTAGGTCAAGAAGTGGGGAGAAGAAAATACGGCCATCGGATTGGATGATAAATTAAGGGGTGGGGGTGGAAAGAAAATGGAGTCATCGATTTGGATGATAAGCTAAAGGGAGGGGGTAAGCGGGCATGGTCTAGAGAGTTGTTGAAATCGATGATTGACCGGTGGTGGGGGAAGGTGGGCGTGGCTTAAGTGCTCGTCGATTTCGATGACGGGGAAGTGGAGGGGATAAGTGGGCGTGGCATAAGTGCTCATCCAGTTCGATAATTGACCGGTGGTGGGGGGAAGGTGGGCGTGGCCTAAGTGCTTATCCAGTTAGATGATTGGTCAGTTAGAGAGGGGTGGGGGTAAGTGGGCGTGGCCTAAGTGCTCGTCCCGTTTGATGATTGGCCGATGGGCGTGGTGGGGGCGTGGCCAAGTGCTCGTCGAGTTCGATGATGGGTCGGTGGGCGTGGCTTGGGAGGGGTGGGGAGAAATACTGCAATCTGATTGGCTGCTCAAAAAAGGTGCGCCAGAACCGCCATTTCTCCCCTACTGACGTCATTTTTTCCCCATCATATGTAAAATACTGAGACTGATTATTTAGACTATTTAATACATCTGTCATGTCCTAATTTCATTGCAGCAGCACTTCCCTGAATCTTCGATTCCCAAGATTTTAAGACGAGCAGTCATTCGGCAAAATTATGACATATGTTCAGTTGGATTTGTTGGTAGAGAAAAGTTGTAATTTACTATGAAATAAAATATAATTTCTTTATGTGAATATTCAGTTTATTAATGACCGCCGCTGTCGAGGCGCCAATATAATATTATTAATAACTATAATAAAAAACATAACAGGTACAATTATTGAAAGTGTCTAAAAATAGTGGCTGCACATAAATCGTTTCATTCATGCAATAAAATCTAAAGAACATAAAAGTATTTGAGTGCAGAGAAAACTATCTAGAACACAAAATGAGAGCAAGTATATGGAGGGTATGTTTGACCATTATTTATTTCTAAGGAAGATAAGTTGTATAAATTATAAATATTAGATACCAACCTGGAACAAAGGTTCTGTGACATATGATAAATCGCGAACGGTACAATCGAGAAGGGAGATTGCTTGATGAGGTTCTAACTGGCTAAGAGTCCGAGCAAGAATTGGAAGACGTTGTTGATCAACTACACAGCGTAGTGTATGAGGTAGATCACAGGAACAGGACGCAGTTACCACATCTGGGCATTGCCACTCGCCAGAAGCCAAGCCAATGGTGCAAAAGCAAGGCACTAGTAGTACTAATAACATCCTGAAAAAGATATTAAAACAGATCAAAATAGAACAATGACGTCTGTCTGATTCTCCATTTTGGTGAATTTGAGCGCCATCTTGCTTTTTCTACATGCTTCACACGTTTCTGTGATGAAATTACAAAATAGAGACCCCATGACGCTGTCATATCGTTGTCTGATGTGTTTAGTGAGCCCCTGTTGTGGTGGAGGGTAACTACCTTGCCTCTCCAACAACCTTGTAAATCCCATTTTGATTAGGTGTAGACCTAATCGCCACCAAATTGCCAAAACCTCTGATGACAAAAAGCACAAATTTCGATCTTGGTGTCTCTTATTTAAACCAAATTATGTCAAAACTGCTCCAAATTATTTCAACTGATAGGATTTCACGTATCATTTGCCAGCTATATTACACCTTTTTTCGACCAAATTTATCTTTTTCCAATTAAATCTATTTGTTCTTAATATTTAAAAGAAGATAATATAAGGTAATAAATACTTTTCTAGATTTAATTTGAAAGAAAAGTGTTCATACTTACAAAATAAGATAACAAATAGGTTCATTGAAGAGTTAATTTGGTGGCAATTGGTTTCCAATTAAGGCAACTAAAAGGAATAAACTTGGTACATAAAACAATTTAGTGGGAAGGTTCAAATCGTTGAAGATAAAGGAATCGAACGGTTGGAACAAGGTTTCATTTGAGTGAAAGTAAATTCAAAATAATTGTATAAATCGGTAAACAAAAGGATTATTTTCAAGTGAAAGGAAGTTTGGCTAATAAACGGAAATAAGAATTAGTTCAAAAAAAATTAATTTAAGTAAAACAAGATTCAGTTGTTCAAAATAAGATAATGAGATGTGAAAACAAGAATTAATTGGCTTCTCGACCAATTCAAGGTAAAAAACAAACCAAACAAGTAATTTTGTAATGGTTTTTTTAATAATTAACAAGTTCGAAGTTTCGACAAACTTTGTTTGCCTTCTTCAGGAACAATACAAAAATAAAGAGAAAAATTATAACGCAAAATACAAACAAAAAACAAAATACATAGTTGTGATTACTGTGGGACTGCTAAGTCTGTAATTAAGTCTGTGCTAATCTGTTTACAGATTAGCAGTCCCACTGTAATCGCACCTATGTATTTGTGTTTTTTGTTTGTGTTTTTGTTATAATTTTTTCTCTTTATTTTTGTCATGTTCCTGAAGAAGGCAAACAAAGTTTGTCGAAACTTCGAACTTGTTAATTATTAAAAAAACCATTACAAAATTACTTGTTTGGTTTGTTTTTTACCTTGAATTGGTCGAGAAGCCAACTAATTCTTGTTTTCATATTACAACTAACGGCCAACAAAGAAAATCTTCTGATAATGAGATGTTCAGAAGTCGCTTGTGAAACACTCGCAAGACTTAACCTTATTGCAATATTCTCTAAACTTTCCAAAATTATGCGAAAGCTACCAAGATGGAATATCAAGTTCCCTGCGATTTTTTTTTTTTTTGGTTTTGACATATTTTCTTCACAAACACAAACACATACACAGTGATGAGCAAAACTGAACACATATTTTAAATTCTTTTCATTAAACAGCAACCACCAGTATTAAACAAATAATTGCAAATTTTATATATTACGAATATATTATCATTAACAAATTTATATTAAGGTATATTAAATATTAACTAGATTAATCCATTATATGCAGTCTAATGCGGGTGCATTAGTTACAGTCTAAGTGCCGCCGCACAAGCAAGCACTTGGTGATAATGGTGAGTGTTAAGAGTTGTTTCATCAGAAGGTAAAATAAATTAGTCAGTTGCAGACTAACTACCGCAGAAATAAATACTTGTTAATTATTCAACAATTATTGTGTGTGTGTGTGTGTGTGATCAGCATAACTCAAAATCGAAAAATCACAGTAAGCTGAAACTTGGTTATTACCAGGGGTCGGACCATAAGGTCTTTGTCAAAATCAGTGGACCGGATGTACCACTTCACTAAAAAGATTTTTCAGCTTTTCGCCATTTCTGCAAACTCAGTATTGCGAGTATAAAGCAAGTAACCATATTAAAAGTTACAACTTTTATTTCATACATTTTTCCGGGTAAATTCATTTAAAAGGTGTTTTGGGGGTAGCGTGCTGGACTGCCACCCGGAAGACTCGGGTTCGGAGTTCACTGCTACCCTAAGATTTTGTTCATCCTAGGAGCCTCTACAGCTCATTGTCCGGTGACAGACAGCGCTGTCTGTAGCGAGAGAACACTGTCCAGAGGCCGATAGTGCACTGAGTGCACTCCGGGCGCCAATGACCTCAGATATTGACGCTTCCTAAATTAAAATAAACTCCTATGAAACATGTGACTTTCTACAAACCATCACTTCATTACCACTTTCTCTTAATGCAATTTACATAGCTTTGATTTATTATTTATTTATACTGTTATAATCTAGTTAAAAATTACAGATATAATTGAAAAATGTGTATATATTCATCCAAAATATATATAAAAGTCGTTCTTAGTTAACTGATTTCTTTTAACTCTGAATTTTGGCCATACCTTAAATTCTTATTTATTTATATCATGTAGAAGACAGAATAATGTAATATACTGAAAAGGCGCTTTAAAAAAACTCATTATTTGGAGAAATTAATGGAAATTTTTTCAGAGAGCAGGGATCAAACTGTCAACAAGTAGAGTAAGTAAATTGGTTGGGTGAATCTCAAGGTCATTATAGATAAATATTGATGAAAAGATATGTGACAGTATAAGATATGAATATTTTTGGAAATTAATAAGGATGTTGGTAAATAGTAAATTTATATGTAGCCCCAATATTAGTGTTCGAGATTGGGTACACCTTCTGGCACATCAAATGGCCTACAACCCTACCACACTTTATATGATCATGTCCTCCAACTTATTTACCTGTAATATATTGACCGTGTAAAAAAACTTGATTAATACCAATTTAACCAACAGTTATTATTTTGTGTTTTGTCGAAACTTGGTCTCTTGCTCCTAGCTTATCTAAAACTCCTTTTACTTTCTCTCACTCCTAGTAGGAGGAAATTGTAATCGTGTCAAATTTTCGATATTGAGTTGGCACCGGAAATATTCGTTTCAAGGTCCCCTGAGTCCAAAAAAGCGGTTTTTAGCAAATGGTCGGTGTGTGTGTGTGTGTGTGTCTGTGTGTCTGTGTGTATGTATGTGAACAGCATAGCTCAAAAACGAAAAATCGTAGAAAGTTCAAACTTGAGATTCCGTTTAGTTATCACCATGGGATCCGACAGTGGATCATCTGTCAAAATACAAGTTTTTTTTTTTTTTACGTTTTTGCGATTTTCTCAAAAATGGCTCCAACGATTTTCTTCAAACTTTGTATGTCAACTAAACATACTAACAACTACAACTTTTATTCGAAACATTTCTCCGGGAAAATTCATTTAAGGGCACTTCTGGAGGAGGGGAGGGGTTAGGTTTCCATCTAAAGTGCTATTTCAGTTTATTAGACAATTCTGCCATCTAAATAATGTTAATTAGAATTGAATATGTTGTTGAAATTACTAGTTTGAAAAAATCGGATAACCGGAAGTGCGTTTACTTTACCACTTTACTAGAAGATTTTTTCACTTTTTCGCGATTTTCTCAAAATAGCTCCGACGATTTTTTGAAACTTCGTATATAAACTAAACATGCAAAGATCTACAACTTTTATTTAAAACATTTCTCTGGAAAAATCATTTAAGGGCACTTTTAGGGGAGGGGTGGGGTTTATGTTTTTCTGTAAAGTGCTATCATAGTTGATTATACAATTCTATCTCCGAAACAAAATTAATTAGAAATAAATAGATGCTAAAATTCCGAGTTTCAATAAAATTAGTAAACCGGAAGTACGTTTTTACTGAACAGTTTTTCAATTTTCGACGAATTTCGTTTAAATTTGGTACACAAACTATAAAATTTGTCAATTATAATTTTGAGAACTGGAGTAAGAGAAAGTTGTATGAGTGTTTCACACCAGATTTTTTTACTTTTTCAAACTGCTGTTACAGCAAATATTGTAATCGTGTCAAATTTTCCAAATCGAGTTTTCACAGGCTATATCCGTTTTGAGGCCCCCTGAGCCTTAAAAGTGGTTTTTGACATTTGGTCCGTGTATCTGTCTGTCTGGGACAGCATACCTCAAAAACGAAAAATTCCAGAATCTTCAAACTTGATATTTCGTTAAAGTGCTACCAGTAGACTTGAGAATAAGCTTTTCGAAAAGATCGTAACCGGAAGTGCCTTTTCCGGTTTTTGTAATTTTCTCAAAAACAGTTCCCACGATTTTAAGTAAACTAGATATATCAACTACACACATAATGAGCTACAACTTTTATTTTAAAAATTTCTCCGGGAAAATTCATTTAAGGGCAGTTTTGGGAGAGAGGAGGGGTGAGGTTAACTCTAAAGTGCTATTTCAGCTTATTACACAATTCTATCATCTAAATAATAATAATAGAATTAATATTTTTGTTGAAATTCCGAGTTTGAAGAAAATCGGATGACCGGAAGTGCGTTTTTACTAAAAAGTATTTTTCAGTTTTCTACTATTTTATCTAAAACGGCTCCAACAATTTTCTTTACACTAGATATTTCAACTAACTACACATATAAAGAGCTACAACTTTTATTGAAACATTTCTACGGGTAGAGTGATTTAAGGGGGCTATTGGTGGAAGGGGTTTATGTTTTCCTCTAAAGCGCTATCTTAGTTGATTATTCAATTCTACCATTTAAACAAAATTAATTAGAAATAAATAGATTGCCAAAATTCCGAGTTTCAAAAAAATTAATAAACCGGAAGTGAGTTTTTACTGAATAGTTTTTCAGTTTTCGCGATTTCCTCATAAAATTACCGGACGAAATTCATTAAATTTGTTCAACACTAACTATAAAATTTGTCAGAGACATTTTCCGTGGTAGCTTGCTTCATTTTGTGGTCATCGACCGGTTTCGGGCGTTCGCCCATCTTCAGGATGGGTTTGTCAAACAGTGTGATAAACAGACTTGCATAGAGCAAATTCAGTTTATAGACTCAGTTCAGATTACACTTCAGTTTATACAGAGTGTATGGTTTGTCAAACAGTGTGATAAACAGACTTGCATAGAGCAAATTCAGTTTATAGACTCAGTTCAGATTACACTTCAGTTTATACAGAGTGTATAAACTGAATTTGCTCTGTGTAAGTCTGTGTTATCACACTGTCTGACAAACGCATCCTGAAGATGAGCGAACGCCCGAAACCGGTCGATGACCATAAAATAAAGCAGGCTACCACGGAAAATGTCTCTGATGCTTTCCAGCTCTGCGGAACCAACCACCACAATAAAATTTGTCAATTACAATTTGGCAAACTGCAGTAAGTAAAAGTCGTGTGCGTGTTTAACACCAGAATTTTTTTTGGTCCATTTTAGGTTTTTATAAGCGAGACAACTAGTGAGAAGTCTAAAGGGATATTTATTGTGGACTTGCTATTTTAGTTAATAAGAGCTCGGGTGTTTTGCTCGATGTGAATCAAGCCTTCGATCGGGTGTGGCACCTCGGGCTGCTCTCGAAGCTTAAGAGCGTCCTTTCTTCTACACACTACCTTATCCCTTAAATCATACAGAGGTATGACTGATCGTTAATTCCAAGTAATGGTTGGATCCTCACTTTCTCCCTACCAAAGGATCCAATCAGGTGTCCCGCAAAGGAGCATCTTGGGCCCTATCCTTTATACAGTTTACACGGCAGATATCCCAACTAATCCTAAAACCTTCCTTTCCACCTATGCAGATGATACTGCTATACTCTACTCAGACCCCGACCCAGTGATATCCCATAGGAATATTCAGAATCAACTTACTATTTTGGAGAGATGGTTCAAAAAATGGAAAATCAAACTGAACGAAAGCAAACAATCTTACCTTCGCCCTACGAAGAATTACTTCTCCCTCTCTCTGTTACAACCAGTCTCCTCTTCCAGTCTCTGATGTCGTCCGCTACCTTGGAATATACACGACAAAAGACTTACTTGGAACCCCCACACACGACTCAAAAGACAAGAAATGAACACTCGCTACAGACAACTGATACGACTCCTAGATAGAAGATCTAGACTGACACTACAAAATAAACGATTAATTTACACTTCACCTATCAAACCCATCTGGACATACGGCATCGAACTGTTGAGCAAACTGTTCCAACCTCAATCTCATCCAATCCCTGCAATCCAAGATCCTTCGAACAATAGTTAACGCTCCTTATTGTGTTTCCAATCAAATAACCCACAATGATCTAAAAATTCCTTTCCTACCACAAGTAACCAAAGTCAGATATAAGAAATTCTATAGTACTCTATCTTCACAGCCTAATCTTCTAGTCCGACGCCTCTAGTCCCGCACTCTACCTGACAAACCTCCTACACGGCTTAAACGCCAGTGGCCTCGCGACGTCTTCTCTAGCGTCAGTGCTAGTGACAGTGAGTGACAAAGTTGGAGTGCTGCCACTGTAGATTCTCAACTACTGTATTTTTTTTTTTTATAATGGCCTGTGGTGAGATAATAGTCTGTGGTGAGATAATGGTCTGTGGTGAGATAATGGCTTGTGATGAGATGCCTTTGTGAGATAATGGCCTGTGGTGAGATAATGGCCTGGGGAGATAAATGGCCTGTGGTGAGATAATGGCCTGTGGTGAGATAATGGCCTGTGGTTCATAAATTATTGAAAATAAATAAAAATTAAAAAAATAATACAATAGAAAAGCCGCTTTTGAGAAATTTGTGAAAATCTGTAAAAAAAACCCACTGAGAAGTTCTGGTTGGTGGATTGTGACGGGAAGTTGCGTGCCGGATGTGATAGTGGTATCTAGGTATAATATCTAGCTTCAGCTTTATCAACATTTTCCCTTCATTTCTTTATACTTAGAATTTGATGGCCTCTTAACACGAAGCTTTGTTTTTCCTTTATTTCTTTATATTTAGAATATAAGAGAAAATATTGCAACGATCAAATATCAAATTTTCGGATTCTCATGTTTTGGTGGCCCCCCTTGCACGGAGTATGTTCTTGCAGTCAACATTCTGAATGTGTGTGTTTGTGAACAAAATATCTGAAATGGAAAACTTACCACTCCGGGTTTGTGCAAGGTGCTACCACCGATGCACCATTACAGTGTCACTAGAATTCCAAGTTTGGAGAAAAACGGTTAGCCGGAAGTACGAATTTGCAGAATATGTTCCTTTTTGGTATTTTTTCAAAAACGGCTCGAGTGACTTCCTTTAAACTTGGAATGCCAACACCCCATATAAACGTAGCACTTTCATTGGAAACATTTTTCCACAATTATTAATTTTAGTGATTTTGAGGAATCTGTAAGAATTATCTTCAAACTGCTGTTACATTTTGCTGTGATAACAGAGGGTGCTCCAAACAACACATGCACACTCAAATATCTTTGTCATAAAAAACAATTACAATCTTGTACACTTAGTAATACTACGCCTACTAAGCATTCAGTAAAATTTCCTAATTTTATGAAACTTGTCATTCAGAATAATGATTGCATTACGAGAAACAATGCGAGTGTTTCAGATATCAGATATTTTTCGAAATCAGCGGCCGTCAAAAAATGTAATGCCGGTGTAAACTGAATGTTGACAATTTGACATGATGTCAGTAGCTGTTTCAGCCTAAAGAAAGAAAACAGTTGCTCACTAACTGCACAATCCGCAGCTGGCCTTTTTATAATTCTCTGAAAAATTATTTTATTCCATTACGAAAATGTCCAATCACAGTGGGGTAAAACAAAAAATTTTTTTTACAATAAACTAATTGCAAAAGTAGAAATAATTATAATTTCTAATCAAATAAACTTATGTTTCAGTTGATGACAACAACCTCCTTTTTTTACTTTATTTATTTATTTATTTATGTTGAATTCAATTTATTCTCGCATTGTTGATTGTTTCTTGAAATGCCATCAGTATGTAAGAAGCGGCGCAGTGACTAACCCAGTGTCCACTAGTTTTTGCTACAAACTGCAGACCAGTAGCTAGCTGTAGCTTCTTTTAACTGGCCGTATTAGGAATCACAAGCGTGCCCAAGTATTCCCTCCACACAACCCCCATCTCATAACCTCTTCTTGAAAATCTCAAGTCATTTTATTCTATTTTTTTTTATCAATAGCATTTTCTCCTTTAGATATATCACTTTTTGTTTATTTCTTTTTACTAATAGAATACACAATTAGGAAAAAATATCATGTATTATAAACACACGTGACATTTTTGTTCTCTTTCTGCAATTCTCACAAGAAAATCAAAACTATAGTTAATATTAGCTTTAGATCCATCATTGAGGATGTTTTTAGTGTACGATTAAACCTGATAGGAAATACACACAAGTCTCTCTTACTGCAATACTGGGTGGGGATTGTGCTTTTAAGATGTGAAGACGAAGTGAACTTCGTGCCGTGTCGAAATTAGCTTAATAGGTTCCTTGCAAACTTTAAGCTTACTATGTTTTCAATGTTTGTGTGAAGTATGATAGTTTTTTAACGAATAGTTTCTGAGCAATCAGTTAAAGAAGATCTAATAAATCCATTACGTGTCCAGGTAGATTCGTCTGAAGTATAGATTAGAGGGAGGCGTACGTTACGTAAATTAAAACTGAATTATTCAATTCAGCTGGCTAGAGCTTCACCTCATACGTCATCTTGCTTACCCCCTTATGTCAATTTGGACTTTACGTAACTCCATTAACGCAACAATAAACACAGTTAATTCTTCATTTTTTTTTGCACATCGACTACGTGGTCATTTATTTCTAGCTTCCACCCATTTATTTCTTTCTAATTGTAAGGCCATTCGAGCTGGGATGGCACGTGCTAACCTGTCTGGCTTCCACACACAATACTTTGATCAGCAAGGCAGGGTGGAGCCACAGGCTTTCGAGGATCTACCCACACATTCCCTCTTATATCGTCCATCTAGTCGCCGAGGAGGAGTGTGGGTTATTGCTTGTGCCATCCCTTATTTCAATAATAACTGGGGTAGATTCAGACTAAAGTAAAATCCTGCTGTTTACCATAAATGCTATCTGTATAAACTAGAGTTTATTAAGAGTATTATTTACAGGTTAAATATCATTAATGTTAGGTATAAAATACTACTAATATTGCGAAGGTACTATTTGCTGTACCAATACTAGGATGTGCAGTACTTTTAACTAATGTTCCTGCACATCCTAAATGATCTAGACCAGGCCCGTGCAACCTTTGAAAGTTAATGGGCCATTTCAGAGATTGATGAACTTCCGGCGGGCCGCACGAAGTGTGAAAGTATTTACCCAATCCAAATTACACTTTTTGGTTTAGATTTAAGTGATTAAATACTATCCTCTTTGACATAAATCAGCAGGAATATGGCGTTTCATACAAATATAAACTTCTCAATTTTAAATATTCTCAGGGCAAATAGCATTTACTGCCGCCTCAATGCATTCCTTTACTAGATTGCCATCAGAAAATGGTTTCACATGTTTCGCTAAAATGTTATAAATTTCATAACTTGCTATTGTTGCAGTTTCTTGCTCCTTATTAACATTTTTAAATAAGTTTTGTTGCCCCCTCAAGCCCGCTTTTAACTTAATTATTTTATCGTTTCTTAGAGCATATTTGGATATGTAATGCCGCTTAATGTTATACTCTTTCAAAACGGCGACGCTTTCCAAACAAATAATGCATACTGGTTTTTTTCATGCAAAACAAAAAAATATTTATCAGTCCATGAATTATTAAACTCTCGGTTTTCTTCAGTTATTTTTCTTTTCTTATCCGTCATTTTATTTAATTATTAGGTAAATTTGAATTTTTGTTTTTAAGTAAAAAAAAATAAAAAATAAATATTTCTACTTAGCTTATAAATACAGCGCACATAAGCACTAAATGCAGTCACAAATCAAAATTAAACCAAATATTCACTTCACCTTTACTTTGAAAAAAATTAACGAAAATCAAACAACAAAATGTCAAAAACTTAAAAAAGAAGATTCTATGATGAGTTGGCACGACATGAGAGTACTATAATGAACTGACTGTTAAATGAAAATCATGCCTTTATTATGTAGTTTTTTTTATACAAAGCACAAACATGTCCAGGCTCTTAAGACTTGTCGATCACCAAGTGTTCAACTCTCTTTTAAAAGCAAGTTAAGACAGGAGCCTCTCTATGTTCTATTCCATATAATATTAATTAAAACCTTAACAGTGATGATCACAATATTATTTAGATTATTAATTTTTTATTTTCTCCAATACCATAACGCGGGCCGCACGGAAGAGTTACCCGGGCCGCAGGTTGCACGGGCCTGATCTAGACTAAATGACTTAGAGCTAATGGGGTTGAAATGCTTCTATAAATTTTCTTTCAACCCCCTTGATAAATAAAAACCTACGCTAAACAATCGTGCTAACATCTTCGCCAATAAATACATTCAGACTAATAAAACACATTCACGCTAATAAATACATTCTCGCCTATAAATACATTCAGATCGATTTAACACATTCAGGCGAATAAATACATTCATACTAATGATTCATTCATATCACGCATTCTCACAAGGAGAAAGTACTCGATATTCATTTCACCTTTATAATAATTGAACTAACCTAATAGGATGAAGTACTCGATATTCGTTCACCCAGATTCACTTACCTACATTTTATTCTTTACATTTATATCTTTCAAATAAGCAAACATCCTCCTTATGTAAGGAGAACCGTCTTGTAAAACGGCAAGCTTGTCATGTGGCAGGCCTGCTCTTTCTCTCGGTGTACGCAGAGCCTGACACCCTTCCGACACGTGCGCCACCGTCAGCCATTCTCGGCATCGAGGGCACCTCGATCTTCTTTCACCAATCAGAAGGTACCCATGGGTATCCTTCTGAAAAAATCCTTCAGAAGGAAAAAAAGAAATACTAACGTCTTCGAAAAAGTTATTTATGTAAGCCTTTCGTACGATTTCTCTTTTAAAGTTAGGATTATAAGGAAACAATTATACCGTCCAGAAAAGACGCTATTAATTCAGGTCTGATTTTTAAATTGAAATTGGACAAACTGGACACAGGAGGTAGGGTGTTTACTTTGGATAAGAGATTAAATGTTTCGACCAGAGAAAGTGAGGTCAGAAGGAAGTGTGACGGAGCGAAGAAGAAGAGTTCTCCTGGTAGGAATACGAGAAAAATGGAAATTCGAGATGAAGCCGCAACGTCTAAAGAAATAGATAAAGAAAAGAAAGTTGGCTGATTCAAACTCCGAAAGATATTAAATCGCATGTTAAGTCGCATATTCCAATAACGTAAAGAAAAAAGGTGGAGTCAAGCCCGGAATAGTAACTAACTTCGTATTCTGGTTTTATTGATATTGGTAGCAATAATGATTCTATACGCAATAGATCAACAAATAGAATTTGCAGGATGGCTTTGAGGTCAAAGAATTTGTTTTTGGAGTATAATGGGTTTAAGATCTATATTTAATTTATCACCTTGCGATCAATCTTCCACATTCTTTGTTTTCTGGAAACTTCGGCTTATACTCCTTATCTTCCAAGCCAAGATTTTTGAAGTTTTTGAAGTTATCGTTAGCTATGCAAAAAAAAATCTGGTAGTAGTAATAGAGCTGGTGGTATTGACGTTTTTGTTAGAAAAGATATGCTTCAGAATGGTTTAGAAATTATTTCTCGCACTCCTAACAGGATATTTATTAAATTTGAAATTATAGATGAAATTTTAGTTCTAAGCGCAAAATACTGGAAACCCAGTTTGGATTGTGACCACATTTTAGAAAAACCTTGCTTCAGCACTTTCGATTGTAGAAATTCATGCTGAAGCCCAACTTTATCTACTTAAAAAAGGAGTTTTTATATACTTTATATTCTACCGTTCTCAATCTTGAAGATAACTAAACACCTAGTAACAATTGTAATACTTATGTTAGAACAGAATTAGTCAGCTTATAATATATGCAAATCGCACTAAGGGAAAGTCGGGTGAGTGTTTCGTACCAGATTTTCTCTCACTCCGAGTAAAGGAAGTATGGTAATCGGTAATTTTAAATTATAAAAAAATATGATGAACGTGTTGAACCATTTAAGTATCAAACTGACTAGTACAATTTCGTGAATTATGTGAAACTTGAAAAGATACTTTCTAATAATTGGGCTGTGACCGTTGTGTACTCTGCACTGTGCTCCCCCACAGAAAATCAACTAATAGAAAAATGTTTCAAATAAAAATGATAAGCCTATTTTTGTGAAATATTCAAAGTTTAAAAAAAATCGCAGACCCATTCTCGAGACCCATCGTAGACCCATTTTCGAGAAAATAGCGGAAAACTGGAAAAAAAACATTCACTTAAAACCCACACACACACACACACACAAAATTCAGACCATTCGCTGCAAACATATTTCCCCCTCCAAGAAACATTAGAACTCGTTGTAAATATGTGGCGTCTTCTTTTACTGCAACCGGTAAGTTTTAAAAGGCACATTTTATTGGGGATTTGAGTAAACATTTTGGCCTCAATAGTTGTGGTGGTTGGTTCCGCAGAGCTGTAAGGCATCAGAGACATTTTCCGTGGTAGCCTGCTTCATTTTGTGGTCATCGACCGGTTTTCGGGCGTTCGCCCCATCTTCAGGATGCGTTTTCAGACAGTGTGACAACACAGACTTGCACAGAGCAAATTCAGTTTACACACATAATATAGCGTAGATTATTCCTAGTGATCCAAAGGCTTCATTTTTGGAATGTGTAAACTGAATTTGCTCTTGCAATTCTGTGTCACACTGTCTGACAAACGCATCCTGAAGATGGGCGAACGCCCGAAACCGGCCGATGACTACAAAATGAAACAGGCTACCATGGAAAATGTCTCTGATTTTGGCCTCAATTATGAAATGTACATGAATATTACACCAAGTGCAAGACAATCCCGGTGGACTAAAATAACAGCTCCGCAGATTCGCTCTTCACGTATTCTGATCTATAGTTGTGGCACTATAGTCTCGTGGCACAATAGTCCTCACTCCGTATCACTGATTTCTGCTTCTGGGATTCCCTACAATCCGTCATAATCAATTTTTCCCAAAAAATTCATCCAAATAAAAGCGATAGAAGTATCTGTGTGAAATAAGCATAATATAGAATTGAAAGAAAATGTTGTGAACCATTTTTGAGAAACTTGTAAAACTGGAAAACCAACTGGTAATGTCCTATTTCCAGTTGAGGGATGTTGACCGATAAGTTTCTGATGGATCTTTCGGTGATACTGCAAAGAAAACTCAACGGTTTGAGTTTCCTGTTATTTTTCCTTTTTGAATAAGGCTGGCACACGAACACAAAACATTAATCCAAATAATTTACCAAATAGGAATCAGTGAGTTTCAACCCTTGACCAGTATCATGCCTTGCCTGCGCATAAGGTGAATGATTTTGTTATGACAAATTGAGATAAAAAAAAATGAAAAAAAGGACTCTCTGCTTATATCTTGAGATAAAAATATATTAAGGCCTTGAATTGTGCAAGGTGACCTGATCCTATATCACCTAGCAATACATAAACGTCCAGCAATAATCTGTTATCGGAGAAAAAGGTCAAATACAAAATGAGCTCAAATTTCTGGAGTCTTACTCTGTTGCATTATAACTTATAAACATCAAATAGATTTTTATCGCAGCTTGCAAATCTACTTCATATCTACTGACACTTGCAAATCTACTGACAACAGTTTGATAAAGGTGCCTTAATGGCGACTATTGTTCTGTTGGGTACACATCATACAAGTGTAGAAAATTTAATATTAAATATCAAAATATGAAGTGTAGGACTGTTACTTGTAAGCTTGCTGCATTCATTGCAAATTTATAATGCCGATAAGTAAAGAAATCTTTTCAGTATTTTTCTCCAAGATAAGGAATTTCCAATTGGGAGATCTTCAGTTGACAGGTACATATCAGCCCCTCACACTACACTCAGTGGATCAAGCCAACTAAAACTCCATCTATTTCTATTAGATGACATACATACAGTCAACAAAACCCAATAAGTGTCGAGTGTGACAGAAACATTTCGTTCAAGCGAACTCTTTGCACGAACTTGATAGTCTTTCTCTGACGCTTGATGAAGATTCGAAACCGGTCAGGAATTAAAAAAAAAATATACAGCTACAACGGATAAAATGTCAGAAACATTGAGATACTTTCAAATTATGAAAATTAAGTTTCCAACGGAAATAGTGGTTTTGAGGTCCCCCTGAAGTATGGAAACAAATGTTTTTAGTGAATGGTGTGTGTGTGTGTTTTAACAAAATATCTCAAAAACGAAAATTACAGGTAACTCAAACTTTCTATTTTTTTTTCGCTTAGATGTCACCACCGCATCAGACACGGTTTTGGTGAAGCGGAAGTGTGACTTTACTGAATGGGTAATTTCCGGTTTTCTCGATTTTTACCTAAAACGACTCCAACGATTTTTTTTATTTTTTTTATTTAAGGCGCCAAACAGTGAGCTGTAGAGGCTCCTAGGAAGAAAAAAATCTAAGGCTAGCACTGGACTCGAACCCGGGACCTTCGCGTGGGAGTCCAACGCGCTAACCACTTAGCTAACCCCTCACCTTTTCCAACGATTTTCATTAAACCCGTATACTATCTACACACATAAATGCCTATCACTTTTATTTGAAATATTTTCCCGGGAAAAACGTATTTTAGTGTGAGAAATGTGTGACGTCAAATTTCATATGTCAAAATGTGAGTTTATGCAATGGGCGCTATCTTTTGGATTCCAGTGCAATTTGTATCTGTCATGTGGCTAACTGATATACATCCCACCACCCCTATACTTGAGTTAGGGCAACTGAGTCAACTTTTCAAGTTTGAAGAATATTTGTAAATTGTATAATTGTAATTAATTGCAGTGAGAGAAAGTGAGGGGAGTGTTTCACACCAGACTCTCACTGATCCAAGCATAATCGTAAGCAACGTCACATGTGCCATAGTGGTATGTGGTAATAAGGAAGGAAATAATGTTCTTTTATACAAAGGCCAAACACTGGAATCAGATGTTCTAATAACCAAGCTGAAGTACTTGCTGCAGATATTTTATTTTATTTTTTTCTTATCAACAAACGACATAAGCCTTATGGTTGAAGACATTACAAGTGATTACATAAATATAATAATAGTAAAGTAATACATGCAAATTTAACAGTAAAACTTCAAGTAGTGAAAAAATGTTTCTTGAAAAGTCCAGACGCTATTTGGAAATCCATATCACTAGGAATATACTCATTCCATGACCTGCATATTCTACAAATGATGTCAGCGTTGAACAGCGCATTAGTCTTAACGGCAGGGACCACGAAATGCGAAGTACTGCGCAAGCAGCGATTGGTACATGAAAAGGAATGGCAGCAAGTAGCGCCATGCAATCAATTTCACCATTCAAGAGCTTCTTTAAGAATAGAAGACCAGCATTACGTCTTCTAGACTCTAGAGAGCAGAAATGAGTAGCACCGCTGGATAACCTTTTGTTAAAAGTCCTGATAAAACGGGTTTGTATAGCTTCAAGTCTAGCTATATCCTTCTTAGTGTAAGGACACCAAATCAACGACGCATACTCAAGAAGGCTTCTAACATATGCATTATATACACTTGCACCGCTTTGGGATCTCTAAGATCACGAGTGTGCCTTATTACAAAACCCAGCGGCTCTCGATGCTTTCCTACAAACATATTCAAACTGATTCGTGAAAGAGAGGTCATGACTCAGAGTAACTCCTAAATCCTTCACGTTACGAGTCCTCTCCGATGGTTTGCCATCAATGAGGTACTGATATGATATAAAACTTTTTTTACGGTAGAAAGAAATGACTTAGCATTTTTTAACATTAAGTTCCATGCCATTACTGCAGCACCAGTCAGAAACAATGCGGAGGGTATCTTGAATTATAATGCAGTCTGACTGAGAAGCAACTTTATGGAAAAACTTCAAGTCATCCGCAAATGCAAGTACCTCAACATCCGAGATCCTTAGTAGTAGATCATTAATAAAAATTAGGAAGAGCCACGGTCCAAGGTGTGATCCTTGAGGTACACCAGATACAGCATCGAACCAACGTGATACCTCCGAATGCCACCTCACCCGGCATTTTCTATCCCGAAGGTAATCTTCAAACCACTTCAGCATAGGACCACACAAGCCTAGCAACTTCAGTTTCTCCACTAACAAGGAGTGAGGCACACGGTCAAAAGCCTTTTTAAAATCAGTATAAATCACATCAACCTGGAAACCATTACTAAGTTCACCTGCTATAAAATGAAGAAAAGAAGCCAAGTTAGTAACCGCAGAGCGTTGACTTAAAAATCCATGTTGTTTCGTTGAAATAACCCCTCTAAATTCACTTAAGTGCTCCAACAGTATAATTTCAAGAAGCTTGGCCAGTACGTTCATAATAGAAATCGGTCTGTAATCTTCAATATTCTGAGGGTTATTTACCTTAGGTATAGGAACTGAATAAACCTGCTTCCAAAGAGTAGGAAAAACACCAGATGCAAGGGAAAGGTTAAACAACAATGTAATAGGCACAACTAGCGACGGGGCACACTCAAAAAAAAATTTAGCAGGAAAACCATCAGGTCCAGGACTAGAGGTAAGTTTCAGTGCTACAATCTTCTCAAAAACCTCTGTTTCAGAAACTTGGATGCAGGAAAGCGTAGAGGTAGACGAAAAGAATTGAGGTTCATTGCAACTGATGTTAGAATTTTTTATAAATACTGACTGAAAGAAATCAGCAAATTTGTCAGACAGCAATCTCTGGTTGTTTATCGGAGAACCCTCAAAAGCAAGGACGGATGGTATGAGACAGCAAACATGGGTTTGTAACCTCTGTGAGTCACGGGATGCCAGAAACTAGTTGATTGAATCAAAACAGACTAGTATTTTTAATAGAAGAAAGGCTTTAATGAAGACAATAGATCTGAAATGGGTTAAGGCGTAAGTCGGCATCAAAGGAATGATGCAGCAGACCACTGAATAAAGGTTAAGTATAAAACTTTGTAAATCAACCATCATTAGATCTACAAACTATTAAACTCGGTAAATCAATCAATCGTAATAAGAGCTACAACTCTTCTTTGAACATTTTTCCCTAGAAAATTCATTTAAAAGGGTTCTGGTGGAGGGGGGGACAGACTTCCCTCTAAAGTGCCATTTTAGTCTAATCTACCACCTATTATAATATTAATAGGAATTTAATTGTGTTGCCATAATAACGAGATTGAAGAAAGTTAGCTGACCGGAAATAAATTCCGTTTACCGAAATTGTACATTTCGGTTGCAGTTTCCCATTGAGCGGAAATTGTGACTAACTGTGATACCATATACATACTAGTATCTATCACAACTACATATATGCAGAAAGAGAAAGTGCTGTGGGTGATTCACACCTGATTTTTTTGTGTAATAAATAGAAACTCTTTTACAAAAGCGAAAATGGCAAAAGGCTTAATGTTTTGTAGTATTATAAAATGGAGCATGCTGAAGTGAGGTACTTACCTAAGTCCTATTCTAGTAACATAAAGAAATAAAGCCCACTTGTTGTTATAGATGCGTTAAAACTTTAATAACAAATCTGGTGATAGAATTTAAAAAGTGTAAGAGTTGTAATTATGGTAAATAAGCAGACAGACGAATGGAACGAAATTAGAAATGTTCTATTAAGGATCATATATATCATCAAAATGTATAAAACTTGATAAATTCAGAAGAATTACCTATTGGACAGAGACAACATCATCCACACAATTTTTATATATTTAAAAAAATTTGTGTCCATACAACAGCTTGTTACATATAACAATTGTTAAGGATATGTTGAAATCTAAATAAGCAATGTCTCTATATGAGAGGCGGAGCGGTTTTTATTTTGGAATGTGCGTAGGAAGAGTATCTCAATAATATGTAAAAATTAAACTAAATAAAATATTAACTAAATAATGTATAAAATTGAAATAAAATTTTATGAATTAAATTTAAAACAAATAAAAAAAAAAAAATTGATAAGACTTTAATATGATACCTTGCTGAAAGCGTAATGCTGCGTGTGGATATTTGTTGTTGGGAGAAGCATGACTTCTCACTTGTAACCAATTGGGCAGACTGAAGTGAGCTAACAAGAGATCGCTAAGTCCCAAGTTCCAGTTTAGTTGTCATTCATGTGCCCCACTCCTTCCTTTATCCTGGTCTCTTGGTAGGGGAAATTAAGCCCACAAAATTGTGTATTTATTCCATTCTGTGACTACCTGGGAAAAATGTATCTACATTTATTTCAGGATCCTCTTAAAAGATTCTGTCAGATAAATTAACTGTTTATATTGTACTATATTTGGTTTTCTATTTTACTTTGGCGTTAGATTTGGTTGAACGGTAGATCGTGTTTTCATAGCAAACTTTATAATCTCAACTTGCCTTAGAACCACTAACACATCATTGTGTTATTTATGCATAGCTACGACATTCTTATTACTGCTTTCTCACGCTTCCGATGGACTAGCTTTTTAAAAGTTGCAAAGTTTATTGTTCTCCTAAGGTCCCTGATACCCATTAATTCATGGAACGTGCGCAATTACACTGAGTGTATAAACTGAATTTGCTCTTTGCATGCCTGTGTTATCACTCTGTTTTGACAAAACATTCTGATGATGGGAGAACGCTCGAACCGGTCGATGACCATAAAAAGAAACAGGCTATCACGGAAAATATCTCTGATATACATATTCTTATTTGTATAATGTATTCTTCAAAATCCCTATCTCACCTCTATTAGAAATACCTGGCCAAACACCAAGTATTACTTAACATCACTATTAAAATTTAATTGTAAAGCATTCTTGCAAACTATGCTATCTATAGACCATTTTCTAAGCCTAATCATAAATTTATAATAATTCTATTTCTGTTATTAAACACACACACATAGTAACATAACCTCCAGCATACAATCAACAAGCGACTGAAACCTAAAGTTGAAGTCAACTCTCTCCGCGAATTTGATAGCCTTACGCTGACGTCTTATGAGAATAAAAATTTCAAATCTGGTATTTTATCCGTCGCAGCATGCGTACTGTCCTGTTTCGGATTTTCATCCATCGCCAAATGGTACCCAATGGCGATACACCATTTTCTAATGTCTAATTACAACAAAATTTTCAAAATGTCTAATCCATTTTGTCATAAACACACACACACACACACACACGCACATAATAACATAACCTTATAACCTCCCCACATATATACAACCAACAAGTGTGAGTGTAACAGAAACATTACGTTGAAGTGAACTCTCTACACGAAATTAATAAATTTGCTCTGACGATGGATGAAAATCCGAAACCGGTCAGGAATATGAGAAGTAGGCATGCTACGACGGTTGAAATACCAGATGTTTATCTAGCATTGCGGGACCCATCTACATATTCA
The DNA here is from genome assembly GCA_011037195.1 of Triatoma infestans. Classification (NCBI taxonomy): domain Eukaryota; kingdom Metazoa; phylum Arthropoda; class Insecta; order Hemiptera; family Reduviidae; genus Triatoma; species Triatoma infestans. The sequence goes on from JAAEAF010013919.1 coordinate 43,616, forward strand.
AAAATTTTAAATTTATTAACTGACTCTAATGATGCTCAACAACCAATAATAATCCATTGTCTTAAAGTACTAATTCTCCAAACGAAAGTATTATTTTTCTGATTTTGTATGATACTAGTGGTGACTTGTTATTGCTAATTTGATCTTTTTAAAGCATATCATTCTATTTACTTACTTGAAGTAATCCTTGTTCAAAACTTAGTATATTACTTAATAAGTTTTTGGTGTGATGAGGCTTAGCGCTTGTTGATATAGCTGTTGAATATTCCACTTCCCGCGTAGCTAAAAATCTTACTGTTGCTGTTAGTTGTTCATGCGGTGTAATAGCCTCAATGAAGATAATATTTTGTTTTTGTATTTCAGGTGATGTTAGAAGATTAAAGTAAATATCCATATCCATTTGCAAATAATTACGCAATCTTCTGGTGCATTGCTTAATTCTCCAAGTACTTTACATGAAAACAGTCCCGTCTTTAGCAGCAATATTCTGGACCATCGAGATTGATACATCCAATTTTCTTTTGGATAATTTTACCAAACAGCAACTGATCATTGCTACAGGCACCTTGATAAAAAGAAAATTATAATAAAGGAAATAATAAATGTTTGTTTTAATTGCCAAGTAAAATGCAAGTTATAACACGTCATATATAACTGTCAACACGTTATAACTTACGTTTTACTTGGCAATCAAAACAGACAAGTAAAACTGAACGAAAACCCTATGTCCACATATTTACATTTTACCTTCTTTATTTTCTTGTATATCAAGGCACCATGGATAAGACAGTACCTGTAGCAATTATCAGTTACTGTACGGTAAAATTATCAAAAAGAAAATTGCCTTTATCAATCTCGATGGTCCAGAAACTTGGAAACTTGGTTGATTTACCAAGTTAAACTTATTGTCGCGTCCCCTGTTGGTACCTAACCGTCAGCTTTCTACGATTTTCCGTTTTTGTGTTAAACTGACCATACACACTCACACACTCACACACACACACATATATATATAGGGTGTCCCAAGGTGTATGGATAACGACTTTTTCTCGGAAACTAAGATAGCTAGAAAAAAACTAAAAAATACGTGTCCCCGTAGTTTTTTGTTAGAAATCGAAATTTAATTTGCAAATTTGTTTTGGTGCTTCGAGAAGCGAGATACAGGCACCAACTTCCCACCATTAGAAATGCATACACAAGCTTTTTCCTGCCAATTGTACCTTACGACCAAAGAAATACATCTCTAATGGTGGAGGCCAGTTCGAGCAAGATCTGTAATTAATGAGGAGTAAAATTTATAGTAAAATAGTACTTTTCTTCTATTCAATCAAAAAACCGTTATAATATCATTTTGAAATTTCTTATAGTAATCATGTTCATTCATAACTTGTAAAATATCGCTCAAGGAAAAAAAAACCGTTCAAGTAAATTTTTCTTACAAAAAATAGAGGAATCTATTTCTTAAATAAAAACCACACCTCCCATTTGAAAAAATGAAGTTGGTGCCTGTATCTCGCTTCTCGAAGCACCAAAACAAATTTGCAATTAAATTTAAATTTAAATTTGGATTTCTAACAAAAAACTATGGGGACACGTATTTTTTAGTTTTTTTCTAGCTATCTTAGTTTCCGAGAAAAAGTCGTTATCCATATACCTTGGGACACCCTGTATATATATTCTATATATATATATAGAAGCAAACACAAACCAATTTTTTTTCTAATAACCACTTTTTCTGACTCAGGGGACCTCAAAACATGTATTTCCGATGAAAACTCAATTTCGAAAATTTGACACGACCACACTACGTATTTATTGCAGAAATCCGCTATGTGCAGCTTTTTTCAAAAATTAGTTTTTTATACCCATCGACTCAGAATTTTACTGCGCATCGAGTCATAGTATCAGCTATGTGAAAAATTAAACTTTACGGGTATGAAATATGGTGTGAAAAAACCGCTATGTCTTACAAGCATGAAAGTAGATTTGCGAAACCAGCTATGTGAATGAGTATACACATAGCGGATTTTTAGACAAAGATTGGATGCGTCTACATTCCGCTATGTGAATTTTTAAAGATCGCGCGATCTGAAATTGGCGGGAAGATAATATTAGAAATAGTAATAAAAAATAACCTGCAACAATGAAGATTGTTTAATTTATTTTGGAAGTTACTAATTTGTGGAAGTCTGCAGTTGGAGCTGTTCTTGTCTGAACAGACATCAGTACATCTGCTGTTGAAATAAGGTAGTATGTTGTATTAATTTCAATTCTTTATTTATACAAACTTTCTGGATTTCATTTAGAAGTAATACTGATATGGCCATGCACTATAATTTAGAAAATGTCTTCTTTCTCTCAGTTTTGAAATAATGGAAAGCCGTGGCAGAAAATTAGCTAGGATTGCCGCTGAATTGTACCAATCTCATGAGCAGTCAGATTCTTCAGGTAAGAGAATAAATTATGTCATTTGTATAAAACGCCTCTTTCCATATTTTGATCAATATAAACTTAGCATTCTAATAAAATCGTGCAGAAAAACACACTTTAAGGGGACACATTTGTTAATTTTTAATGAGTTCTGTCAAACAATGTGATTTTTATATTTTAAATTCATTTATTTTAAGTGAACAAGAGTATGTTCTTTTATCTCTCGATGGCCCCGTAGAAGAAAGAAGACTTTTGAAAGCAGTCCCTACATTGCAGAATGGCTTGGAAATCGATACTAACTGTTATATGAGTGAAAGACTCAACAGCTTGACTGAGACTAAGAACCAATCTTTATTCTTATGTGAAACAGCAGAGAATGAGCTATATATTGATAATTTAGATAAAACATCTGATGAAGATACGGAAAGAAGTGGTTTTGAAAATAGAAATGACTCTGACAATAAGAGTATGCAAGAAAACGAGGAAGACAAAACTGAGGAGGATAAACAAATTTCTCACCCGAAGCCCAAATATTACAAGAAGAAATATGCTACATTGCGACTTCAAGGCAAGAAATATACAGGCTTTAAGCGCCAGGGTTCTATCTGTATGGAGGTAGAACGTAATGAAAGAAAAATTCTTCCGATTCATCCGATAAAATGCAAACCTTCAGAAAGAAGCTACCATTGTGAAGAAATAAGTGAAGTAGCCAGAAAAAATGTTCATGAAACAGTCTGGAATTTTGGTACATGGGACGAGAAAAAAGCCTGCATAAAAGGATTAGTAAACTTTAGAAAACCACTGAGGAGGAGGGCTTCAACTGACGAATCAACTTCACCTCGAAAGAAGTATGCCTATGACTAATTTCTTCCAACAGCTGATGGCGTGAAAGTTAGGGTATGTAGAGATCTCTTTTTATCAACAACCGCAATTAAGAAAGATGTATTCAATGAATGGATAAGAACATCATGTGGCACTACTTCGGAAGAGCAATTGGGAACACAGAAAAGAAGAAACGAAGATGAAACAAGAGAAAATAAGAAAAGAATGAAGACAGATACTGCACTGCAATGGTTGAACATGATTCCCAAGGTCTTGAGCCATTATTGTAGATCTTCAAGCACTAGAATTTATGTAGATGAAAGTTTTAGGTCACTCTCTCATATGCATACAGTGTACAAGCAGTGGTGTGAGGAGAATAAGGTAGTAGCTGTGCAAAGGAAAGCATTTTCAGAAGTTTTACATAATAACAAAATTTCAATTTTCAAACCCAGGAAAGATCGGTGTGATGTGTGCGTTTCTTTCAAAGAAGGAAATTGTTCAGAAGTTGAATACAATGCACATATAATTAAAAAGGATGAAGCACGTGAGGCAAAAAAGTTAGCTGTATCTGAAGCATCAGAATATACACTTGTAACTATGGATGTTCAAAGTGTTTTATCGTGTCCTAAATTGCTGGTTTCTAAGCAATATTACACCCAAAAACTTCAGATTCATAATTTTACAATTTATGTTTCAAACAACAAAGACGTACACATGTATGTTTGGCATGAGGGTGATGGTAAAGTAACTGCAAATGAATTTACATCTTGTATTGTCGATTTTATCAAAAAGAACAGGCAGTACAAGAAAATAATTTTAATTTCAGATGGCTGTTCTTATCAGAACAGAAATAAGACTTTAGCAAGTGCATTATCAGACATATCCATGAAAACAAATAATATAGAAATTGAACAAATAATTTTGGAGAAGGGGTACACCATGATGAAAAAAAATGTCTTTCCAATTGAAATGTAAATGAAATTTCTAAATTAAAATGTGGATAGTGTTCATTCTACATTGGAAAGACATTTTAAACCACCCATATATACACCAGCCCACTACATAATGAAAATGGGAGAAGCCCGAAGAAATCATCTATACATTGTACATCAATTGGACTATTCTTTTTTCAAAAATTACGAAAACTTGCCAAACAACTATAAATCAATACGGCCAGGAAGAAACTCAGGAGATCCTACTGTGGCAGATTTAAGGGCTCTAAAGTATTCAAAGGGTGAGGTGTTGTATAAAATTAGACAGAGCCAGAGACTGTCGAAGCCAGAGCCACTTCCTCAACGAAGAAATAAACACAATGAAATGGAGCCTACCCAACTTTATCAGAAGCCATTACGAATTGAAAAGAAGAAATTGGAGAGCTTACAGTCATTGAAACCCTTCATGTTAAATGAACATCAGTTATTTTACGACAGTCTCAAAAATTAGTAATCCTGATTCGTTCATTTTTGATTATTATTAACTTTCTAATTCTTCTCAAAAATCTGATTTCATTAAGAGATTTATTTTAAAATGTCAGTTTTGTTAATTTGCAGAAATTAGTATAACATTGTATAAATACAGATTTTTGTCGGAGGAAAGACATTGTGTACTAATAACTAATATGATTACAGTGTGTTCCCTATAGAATGTATCAGTTTGTTATTAATTTACCATATTATAAATTAATAAAAAGTAAAATTATTTTCATAATTTGAAGAAAAATAAATAATAAATGAAACGCTTAGAATGTTTTTTGTTGCTACTGAAAAATTTTGTTTTTTTACACATAGCGATTTTTTCAAGAGCAACGACGAAATGACCTTTTCAAAACAAAAATAAATGAAACATAATCCAACTCTCAAAAAAGAATAGAACAGGTAGAAAAAACGATTAGAAATAAGAAATAAATAAATAAGAAAACCCTTAGCACCAACTGCACGGACCTTGGCCCGCCTGCAGGGATTGACCTTCATTTATGTTTTATTTTATCTTTTTAAATATTAATAATTGAACTCGTTAATTAGGAAATATCTATACTTTGCAGCTTCTAGGTGATAGCCATATAGCCTGTTGCAGTCTTGACCGTTTAGATATTTAATTAGCTCACCTTCACTTCGTGTTTGTTTATTGAACAATCTCATTCTGAACTCTTTCAAAATTGGACGGACGGCTATATAATGTATTATGTCTTCAATCTCACCCAGATTGCTGCTCTTCAGTACGCCCTACTCTATAATTCAAACATGTAAGTTGCCGCCTCAGTTTCATTATTGTTTGCATAAAATGAAAATTATTGGTTTGGCGTTATTAATATCCCTAAATGAAAATCTAATTTTTTGTACAAAATATGGAAGATCGCCCGCCATTTGCACTTTCATCAATAATTTATTATAAAATTTTTCAGCTATTTTTGCCATTAGAGCGTCATTTGGTAAACATTTATTCCGGTCACTGAAATAAGCAGTTTCATTGTAATTATGCTTTTTCTCCAGATACTCACTATACCAAAATAACTTTTCGCTTATTACTTGCTTTGCCAATATTTTTGGGAGGCTACAAATCAGGAAGATGTCAAACTTTGTGTACATACGGGTAATGCATGTTCAAAGTAAAAAGGAATAAAGGGCGTCTACCTGTCTCGAGATATATATTATGTAGTTTGGGGTGTTACTCGCCAAACAGAACAACCATTTGATGAAAAATGTATTTAATTTTTCTATATAATCACTCCACATAAATCCCTAAACTTGCGCAGCATAGCAAAGTATCGACCTGAATACAGAATTAAAAATTTCGTACTTAGTTCTAACTGCAATTTCATTTTTCTTAAATAGTACTATAGACGGATACAATGCCTGCTTTCGCCGCCCTTAACTTTTCCTCAAAATGGTGGCGAAACGACAGTTGGGGAGACAACCACACTCCAAGATATTTATATTGATTTACAATGTTTATATATTTCCCGTCAAAAATCCATCGTTCATTTCGATCAAGTTTACTTTCCTTGAGGTGGTGGGCATCATTGAATGCTGCCACCTTGTGGGGGAGTGGCTAGGAGAGTTTAAGAAAGTGCGGATCTTCTCCGATAGTAAGCCGCACTAAGGGCTTTGAGTAAGCCTTGGTGGAATTCGAAATTAGTGGGAGAAATCCACACTGAGGTAGGAGAAGGTTTAACGCTTTGGCTCGGAGGGGTAAGGTGCATCTTGGATACCCGGACATGCGGGTATAGAGGGCAATGAGAGGGCGGATCGGTTGGCCAGGGAGGGATCATCATTACCATTTTGTGGTCCTGAACCAGCCCTGGCCGTTACAAAGACGTTTCGCGACAAACAGATTAGACTTTGGGAGACGAGAGCTTTGGAGAAACGCTGGGGGGACACGCAGGGGTGCCTCCAAGCTAAAAGATTTATAAAGGCAAGCAAGCAGGGAATTTCGGAGTATCTCCTGTCTCTTAGTAGGACGGGTTTGAGAACCTTGGTAGGGATAGTGACTGGACACACTTGGGTGTCCAGTCACTTGTTTAACATAGGGAGGACGCGGAGTCCCATTTGTCAGAACTGTGATGACGGAGTTAGGGAAACGGTGTATCACTACTTATGTCAGTGTCCCCGTTTCGCTGGAACTAGGTTTCGTATATTTGGGAGGACACCACTCCCGCAGGATTGCCTGGGCGAGTTGGAGTTTAGGGATATCTTGGGATATTGCAGATTAACCGGCAAGTTACCGGGGGAGATTAATTAAGGGGTTACGGGGGGTATCGGGGGGATAAGAGCCACATAGGCTTAGGTCCCGCGCCTTTGGGCACCCGTTTTGATAATAATAATAATTTACTTCCTTTTCTAAACACCATGATTTGGGATGTATTAGGGTTGACATTCAGGTTATATGAAGCTAATCTGTCAATCATGTTTTGAACTACAGTCGGGCTATATGTCGGCCGCATAGAGCAAACATCTAACTTTAACATCAGCAAATCGAATACTTCCTTTAACATAATCATGCAAATCATCTATGAATAGCGAGAATAAAATTGGCGATAAAAGGCAGCCTTGTTTAAGAGCAACTTTGGTAGGGGAACTTTTGGTTAAACCACGGTAAGTCCATAACGATGATTCCGCATTAAAAAAAAAAATTTTTAATTGTTTTCAGGGATCGTTCGTTTCGGATCGGATGTTTGGGGTCGATGATCAAAGCAACTTTTTCTCTTTAAATGCAACGATGTTGACGAACCTGCTTGAACCATCCGTGTCGATGCACTGAACTTCATCGAAACAGATGTATTCTCTTTCAGTGAGAAGTGCGGCAATTCTTTTTTTTCCCCATGGTGTCGATGGGTGACGAGGAGCATGTTCTGGTGGCAGACTCCCAACACATGGAGCTGGGGTTTCTGACTCTCTGCCGCATTTACGATAGAGGAATCCCACACCGAACCTACATACAATAATCTCCTGACATACAGTCAACCAGTGAGTGTCGTTTGTGATATAAGCATGTAAGTTGAAGTCATCTCTTTACAGGAATTGATTGCAAACCTTACCCTGGCGATGGATGAAAATCCGAAACCGGTCAAAACCAACAAAATTAAGCATGCTATGACGGATAAAATCATAAATCATCTAGCTTTGCTCCCCAACCACATATTCAACAAAAATAAATATTTCTTTTGCTATCCGCGTGAAGCGAAAGCGAAAGCTATAAAAATGATAGTTTTTTAACAATAAAATGAAACAGAGATTAAAGATCATTTTTCGGAAAGTACTCACACACACTAATCTTGCACCTGAATTAAATTAATTTTTCATCTATTTTTTTTTATTTCGCAAGTGGTTCTTATCTCAGTCATTTCTTAGGTTTTTTTTATATAATTTGTTTGCATTTACCTATTTACTTTTCTACCAGTTCAAAATTATCCCAATCAAATTTTGGTACTTGGAATCAGTCCTCTGAAATATATGAAACTGTTTTTGATATCCTGTTGCTTATTAAAGATGTATTATCGTAACAGATGGCAAAATGGAGTTCCCCTTGGAACATAATATGCTGAATCCTCCTGAACCCAATCTGTCAAATATTTCTTAGAAAATAACCTTCACTGTGATAAGGTATTTATTGATAATAAATTATTATCAATCAATATAATTCTAAATTATTTAGAACTGTTATTTTAAAGCATGCACGTGATTATTTGCAATGAAATCCTGGACAGCTATTATACATTATTTTCATTCGTATATGATAGCATGTAATTATGCTTTATATGGGGCTTGCAAAAATAAAGAGTTATTTAAAAAAACAGAACGTTCCTAATAACATTTTTTCATACTTGGGTCCTCAGAACACGTAATTCCGGTGAAAATTCAATTTGAAAGATTTGACTGACGTATACTGCAGCTGTAAGGGAGGTAGCAGTGCGCATGCGTCATGTATGCGGTGGTTCTCCCACATTGCCAACAGCAGCTAGTTCGACTGTCCAATAGGTGGTTTGCGTTTCTAGTGCCTTATACCGAGGAAAAGTTAATTTTTTTTTTACTAATTCCTAAATTCTACCAATAATCATGGTCTTAGGTACGTAATGAAACTGCTAAATAATAATAAATCTTGAAAAGTTATTAACTTTAAGGTGTTCACTAACTATGAATTAATTTTAACTTGAGGTATTACCATTAACTTTAATGCATTCATTAAATATATTAATAAGAATATTTTTTATTTAATTAATTTCATTCTATGATTATTTATCCCAAATTTCATGAAACATGACAAAAATAAGTCATTTGTAAGTTTTTATTCTGTCGATAAATTACCCATTTAACATAATTTTTATGAAATGAACTTTAGCCGGTTCACTCGATTTCAATTAAATTGAAATATTGTGTAATAAAAATAGTATTATGTGCCCTACTTATGCATTGTTGTATAAAATTATCCATCCGGCTAGTTGCATTTATTATTGAATTCTGTAATTTCTTTTAACAATTAATTTAATTTTTTTTAACACGTTTAAACTTTAAATTATACATTTAAAAAAAAATATGTATTAGTACAGTTATTATAGATATTTGAATTTTGTGTCTGCTCGTTAAGGAATTTGTTACTGTAGTAAAAATGTTTGTATTTATGATATAGCAAGTTATTTATAAGAGTTACGTAATTTAAAAGTAGTATCTGCTTTTGTAAATTCTAAAAGTTTATAAAAGATTTAAGGGTGTGGTCATATTGTTCTATTCGTATAAAAATTATGCATTACACAAGTTGAACCAGGTAGGCGTAACTTCCCTAACACCTTCAGCATACAAATCCCAATTTATAAAAGAATTTTAGACCACATATTCTACTCATAATCAGTTGAAGTACATATTAATAATTGTGAGTCAGCTAAGCAAGCGACATTCTTCGCTCTGACAAATTCACATTAAATTCTAAAAAATTGATACATTGATAATCTATTAAGTAGAGAAATTCGTTTTTACAACGTCTTTAATATTATACTTAATACGTATAGCAGGTGCAAGCGTGCAATGTGTTACAATACTTTATAGAGGATAACGAATCATTTAGAAACTCCAGGCCTGAACCTTAACCGGGCCCATTGTGCACCGAAAAAAAAACGGATCATAATAATATATTAAATTAAATTTTCTCGTTAATATTTTTAGATTTTTTTTAGATCGGTAGTAAATATTTAAAGTCGAAAGAAAATATTAGAAATGATTTGTTTTTAAGAAGATCCGCAAAACTGACTTGGAAAATGTTTCAAATAAAAGTGGAACGTTTAATAGTTTATTGTTACAGCCATTTTTGAGAAAATTTGATAAAAACTCTATACAGTAAAATCGCACTTCCGGTTAACCAATTTCCTTCATATTTGAATGAATTATAGCAATACCCCCCAAAGAAATGGACTTTCCCATTATATTGGTGATAGAACCATACATTGTACTGAAGTGATGCTTAATGATGCTGCTCCCTTATACCCCCCCTCCCCCAAATGGCTAGAAAAATGTTTCAAATAAAAGTGGTAGGTATTTATATATGTAAATATATGAAGTTAAAAGAAATACGTTGGAAACCCTAAACAAACCATTCAGTAAATCGATTCTGGTTGATCGATTTTGACCAAAATATTTTGTTAGATGCGCTGTGATACCTAAAAAAGTTGCTGCCATTTTTTTTCTTTTCCCGAGGTATTTTGTTCACACACACACACACACACATATATATATATATATACACATATACCGGATGTAACAACAACCTCTGGCAATACTTAAGGATATGGTTTTTCACTTTATTTGAAACAAAAAATTTCTAATAAACCATGGTTCGATTCGTTCGCCTTCAAAAGTTATTCTTCATTTTGTAAAACTTTCAATTTTCCTACTTTTTCTCATAAAATTGATTATATCTCAAAAGGTTTTCAAATAGATCATATTCAATTACACCTTTGGAAAGAGCATTAAATTTCCTATAAGAAACAGAAATTTTATTTTAACTGAATTAATTATAAGGTTTTTCCGAGATTTCAAAACTCAACTCTACAGCGCTTCGACTGTTAAAAACAACTTTTCAATAGTATTTATAGGTCCGGTTACAAAAAAAATATCTACATTTCACCAGCTTTCCAACGATAATAATATCATGGGGTTTCTTTCTTGTTTTGTTAAAGAAAATGCGAAATAAATTAAAAAACAACAAAATGAAAATTGAGAACTGTTACAAAAATATCCTAAGATTAATTAATAATCCTGGCCTAACAGGAAACCATACAAGCAGCGTATCAAAGACTAGGGGAAACCGGTTATGTAAGAATAAACTACCGAGGAAACTTTGACCGTTCTGACGAAAATTCATGTCAACGCATCTTAAATGTGTCTGACGACGATTCTACCCTTAGCACACGCAGAGTGGCATTGTCGCTAGGTTTGTCACATCAGACGGTGCACAGGTATCTTCTACGGGATGGTCAAAGTTTCAAACGGAACGATCAAAGTTTCCTCGGTAGTTAATTCTCACAGAACCGGATTCCCCTAGTCTTTGATACGCTGCCTGTATGGTTTCCTGTTAGGTCCGCGTCTGTTAGGCCAACGGCGAGCATACTCAGCTGCAGCTTCCGACGCGCTGCCATTACAAAACCCAGAAATAAAAAAACCATATCTCGGTATTCTATGTCAGGAACTGTGGCATTTTGAATGTATGACCAGCTAAATCACGACTAAATGTTTCGGTTTATTAGAATTAGACGGATTTCTATTGCGAGATTACAATTCCAAAGTTCATTCCAGGATTATTAATTAATCTTAGGATATTTTGGTAACAGTTCTCAATTTTCATTTTGTTGTTTTTTAATTTATTTCGCATTTTCTTTAACAAAACAAGAAAGAAACCCCATGATATTTATTATCGTTGGAAAGCTGTTGAAATGTAGATATTTTTTCTGTCACCGGACCATACGCTAGCCTTAAAGAAATTTATAAGAAAATACTATTGAAAAGTGGTTTTTAACAGTCGAAGCGCTGTAGAGTTGAGTTTAAAGTCTCTGAAAAACCTTATAATTAATTTAATTAAAATAAAACTTCTGTTTCTTATAGGAAATTTAATGCTCTTTCCAAAGATGTAATTGAATATGATTTATGTTAAAAACTTTTTGAGATATAATCAATTTTTATGAGAAAAAGTAGGAAAATTGAAAATTTTCCAAAATGAAGAATAACTTTTGAAGGCGAACGAATCGGACCATGGTTTATTAGAAATTTTTTGTTCCAAATGAAGTGAAAAACCATATCCCGAAGTATTGCCAGAGGTTGCTGTTACACCCTATATATATATATATATATAAGGATCATTTCCAAGAAAACATTTTATTTCGTACTCAGAGGACCCCAAAACATGAGTACTTATGTTTTCTCATGAGTACTCAATATTTCCACTTATGAAAGTATGAGAAAGTAGAAAGGTGTGGTGCGACACGACTTTCTCCTTGTTAATACCATTATATTTGAAGATGACAATTTTCCTTAACTTAAATTTCACTCATTTGCCCTTTCGAAATCGAGTTTTACCTAAGATATCCGTATAGAGGTTCCCTGTGTCCTATAAAGTGGTTTTTAGCCATTGGTCTGTGTATAGGAAGTATGTATGTGTGGGACAGCATAACTCAACAAAAACGAAAAACCATAGAATGTTCAAACTTAATATTTCGTTAAGTGCTACCAGAAGACCTGGAAATCTGAAAATAAGCTTTTCGTAAAAATCGTTCAGCCGGAAATGTCATTTTACTAAATAATTTTTTCGTTTTTTTTTACGATTTTCTTAAAACTTGGCATATCAACTACATATATAAAGAGTTACTACTTTTATTTGAAACATTTCTCCGGGAAAATATAAAGGGCACTTTCCTGGAGGGGTGGGGTGAGGTTTTCCTTTAAAGTGGTTACTTCAGTTTATTACACAATTCTATCATCTAAATAATATTAATTAGAATTAAATATGTTATCGAAATTCCGAGTTTGAAGAAAATCAGATGATCGGAAGTGCCTTTTTACTGAAAAGTATTTTTCAGTTTTCTGCCATTTTCTCCAAAACTGTTCCAACGATTTTCTTTAAATTAGGAATGCTAATTACACATATTTTGCATGCAACTTCTTTTATTTTGTGGGCTGCAACTGCAAGTTGTAGCACACAAAACAACTACAATTTTAAGTGCTACAACTTTTTTTTGAAACATTTTTCGGGATAAACTCACTTAAGGGGGGTTTGGAGGAAGGGAACGATTATGTTTGCCTCTAAAGTGCTATCTTAGGTGATTGTACAATTTACATCTAGACATAATTAATTAGAAAAAAATAGATTCCAGAATTCCGAGTTTCAAGAAAATTAGTAACTAGGAAGTGCGTTTTTACTGAACAGTAAAGTCTCCATAAAGACACCGACGAATCTCATTCAACTTGGTATACTAACAATAAAATTTGTGATTTACAATTTAGAGAAGTGGTGTGTGTTTCACACCAGATTTTTTACAATGTATCTTGCAGAAGGTCAATTCTTACACATTACTGTATTAGAGTATTACGTTCTAGAACATAGGCTGAATAGCTCGTTGTTCAGATTCCATGAATCCATAAAATATACACTATTTTCTAATGTCTAATCATAATTTATAATAATTCCATTTTGTCATTAGACACTCACCTTAGTAACACCATAGTAACATACCCTTACAACATAGTAACATAACCTTATAACCTCCCGCATATACAAACCAACAGGTGTCGAGTGTAACAGAAACATTATGTTGAAGTGAGCTGTTAACGAAATTGATAAATTTGCCCTGAAAATGGATGAAAATCTGAAACCGATCAGGAATAAAATAAATATGCATGCTAAGACGGATAAAATACCAAATATCCAGCATTGCGGACCCTCCACATATTCAACTTCTTTCAGTACTTCTACATTCCAGTTTCTGAAATTCTTTTTTAAACCCTTCAACCTCTAATTTAAATATCTCAGCATATTTTTCATTGCCTGCTGTTCCGAAACGATCTCTGTTGTAACTTCTATCTTTGAAGAGTTCAGGCTCCATTTCTTTAGAGATGTTACTAATAACACATGCTTTTTTATTTTCTCGTCTCCTTCTGAAAACTCAGGTGATGAGGTTGCGCTTTTTCTCACGAACGGATGACTGTTTCATTTGAACCTCCCTAATATGTTTTTAAATTTTATATATATCCATCCTTAAATCAGCAAGCCCATTTTCTCCAAACTTGCTGATTTATTTACACGTATATAGGCCTATCACTCTAGTTTGAAACATTTCTTGTTTTCTGTTTTGCTGCTAAAAATAGAATCTATACATATCAGAACGAACAGTGGTCCGATCGCTGTTTTCTTGAGCGCGACTCAATGAGATCATTGGTGGCAAGGTGCAATTTATTTGCATTTGATAAGTTTTGTTTTTTTAATTTTTTGTTGCAAATGATATTTTTTGCCTCCAATGGGCAAAGGAAAAAATCTAATTTACACATTTTTCCGACAAATTTATTTCAGATTTTTAGGGGAGCTGCAGCATCTGACTTACATCTATTGCAATTGCCATTACAGTATATATGTATACATAAAGTTCCACCTCTATGTAATTAGTAAGGGCAACTAAAAATTTGGAAAAAATGCAAACATTGAAGCAATATTGGCAATAAAAATTGTGAAATTAGTAATAAAAAAAAATCCTGTCAGGTTCCGCACTATTTTTTTTATTTCAATGTTAATTTATTTGTAGAAATTCAAACGGAAGATAAGTTAGAGTACAAGTTTATACCAAACACAACTCAGGCTGTCAAATTGAAAGTGAAAGCGGCAAACGATGCCCATGTTGCACTCACCCAAGAGCCACAAGAAGGAACTCCCATGTATGAAGTAAGTGTTGAACGATCCTCTTCAAAATCTTTAGCTGTTTCAATAACCATAAAATTGTATTTCTGTTGTTTATTTTTAAATAAGGCGCTTATAGCTATCTATATCAAATGATCTTTTATATAATACATTGGATGAACCTATTTAACTATTTGCTTAAAGATTTTCTTCGGCGGATGGGGTAACTCTAAAATAGCTATGAGGAAGAATCGTGAAAAACCGGAGGTAGTTACACAAGATATGCCTAATACACTTAGTGCGGATATCTTCAAAGAGTTCTGGATTACCTGGTATGATGGTACGATTGCCGTTGGAGTAGGAGAAAATGCAACACCACTACTTGTTTGGTCAGATCCTACCTTCAGGGCTCTTTTCGTTGGTATTAGAACTGGTTGGGGAGCTACTGGTTCTTGGATTGTGGAAGGTGAATTTTTTTTAGGAAGTATATGTACAAAAGTTCTTTTCTAGCTAGCTAGCTATATATATTTTATATATAATATATATATTTACCCACAATTGCATGATTTTTTTTTTGTGTAACACAAATTTGTTTGATGTTTAAAGAGAAAAATATTTTAAAAAACAAACAATATATGTATATATAAATTGTTATAGAAAACCGTAAATAATGTTATTTAGCCAATAAGCAACTTATGGGTTAAATGCATGGGCTAAATGGGTATTAATAAATAAACCCAGGCTAAATGGGACTCGGTGGTATTAATAAATAAACCCAGTTCTTATATATTTTGTTTTACCTAATTTTGAAACAAAACAATTCTTATCTTCATTAAAACATAAATTTAGCTCACACTTTTAACATTTGACGTAATAAAACCTTTGCATCCTATTTTTTTTGCAACGATTTCTTTTGTCGGCCCAGAATGGCCAATGGTCCATCGGTTCTAATATCTTTTGCAAGTCTTGGTGCCGCAGATTTTTTTTTAGTCATTAAACATTCTAACTTCGATGATGGCCTTTCTCTTTTTGGTGCAACTTCCTTCTTATTTCACACAAAGTTTTCCCCCAATTCTTCCCTCAATTCTCTTTGAGATAATTTTGGGCTCTGCAATAAATTATCCATCTATTTACTAATGCTACATGGACTAAATGATAAAATAGTCTCATATACCATTTTCTTCTAGTGTTTATCTTTTTTTCTTTTTTTTGCATTGGCTTTCGCCATACAGCCAGCACCATCTATGTGTGATTCTCTGTTTATTTCCTTCTAATAAAATTTAATCTCTTGCTAAAAATTGTACCTCTTGCTTAAATTAAAGTGTCTTGTTATCTCATCCAACACATTCATACTACACACTCATACGATGCCGGGATGCCAATCCCGGCTCAGCCCATCCACCAACAGCGGTGGCTCCCATTTATGTACATCGTGCAGAAAGACGGTCCGCACGACCAGAAGTCGCCACCTCTGGCCGGCATTGGTCCCCCCGCGTCTCAGTCATACAAAACATCCATACGTGACTAACCTAAGCGAACACATTCATGCCAAAAATTATTATTTATTTTTGTCTTTATTTATCTATATTAATGCAATATACAAATAAGTAGAACAAACAAGCTTTTAACAAAAACATAAAGACTGTCTGCTTGTGATACCACGTCGCAGGAGCAGGTATATGATTAAATAATACTTAGCCATCTTACTATATCTTAAGAAAATAAAAACGTTAAGATTTTTTGTAATATCTTAAGAAAAATACATAACAAAGGAAGAAATCAAATATATAAACGAAACGCTATGGAGACATTCACCAGAACAGATCTTATTTATACTATTAACTATAAATCTTAATAAAATACAGTAATTATGCTTCGTAATTATTAATTTATGAAGTTTAATATTTTTTTATTTATCCACTACAATAGAACAGCGCCAATACCTCTACAATTATTGACAATGCTATTATTTAATTTTCAAATTCGTATTTCTAAATGAGTAGGCATTTGTAACATAACCAATCAACGCGAACCAATCACTACCATTTAGTAGATTTAGCATTTCCTGGGTGGATATGTTGCTTCTCTTTAAATTTTCAAGTCTAATATGTTCAAGTCTTGGGCAGTCTACTAAAAAATGAAGTAGTGTTTCCACTTCCTCAGCATTACAAAGCGGGCAGCGATCACAGGAATTACTATTATATGGCAAACAATTTAGTCTTAATGTACCACTTCTAATCTTTGCAATCCATCTAATATTTAATAAGGTCATGCCATGCAAATAATTATTTCTATCCAGATTAAATGACAGTTCACTATAATGCATATAGAAGGTAGATTTATTCATTTCAAATACAAACTTATCTCTTGAATTCCACTCCAGCTTATTACGCATTTCTACAAATATACTTTCCCATTTTTGTATATTGTTCAATGTCACTTCTTTAAATACATCAAGACTGTTTGCCATGTCAACAATTTCTTTACACCAAGAAAACTTATTTGCAATAATTTGCTGGGCTAATTTTTTGGTAACTCGTTCGTCTGACAAGTGCAGAATATTACAAATATAATTATGATGCAACTGGAGGGTGTACAAATAGAGTGGCATCAGACCCGTTTCCAAGTACAAAAAGGCAGATGGTGTATAAGTAGGCAACTTAAGTGATTTTTTAATTAAGAATTTTAAAAGTTTTTTAATTTCGTTATATTGCCGTCCGCCCCAAATCTGTGCACCATAGGGGTATACAGCCCGCGTTGCTGTCTCAAAAACTTGCATTTTAGCCTTAAATTTTACATTTTTATTCTCCATAAGATCATGCCATATAATATTCAATCCTAGCTTAGCTTTATTCACTTTATCTATACATTGTATGAGAGCTGCGATGTCAATATAACGCCTAGATATTTGTACTCGTTTACAACGGCAATTTTTTCTTTTTTGAAAAAACACTTTTCATTTTTCGCCCTTTTGCCACCCTCACTAAACACCATTATTTTAGACTTGCTTATATTTAAATTCAAATTCCAAAGATCTAAATACATTACCAGACGATTTATCATTCTTTGCAATGAATTCGGTTCAGAGGAAATAATCACAATGTCATCAGCAAACGCCATAAGTTAAGTTTGACCCGTGCATCGCCAACACGCACACCACCTGTCAATAAAATCCTCAGTGCCAATAATTAAATTTATTCTCATAAATACAAATACAGACACCCTTTACATTCATCCAGCAACTATACACATCCTGAGAAAGTTATATACAAACTTTTCTTTTTTATATACATCTATTTACAATGGATGGAGTACTCGATATTCCTACCATCCTCGCCTTAAGCTATGATAAAACTATAATACAATCATTCCTCCAATCATAAATCATCCATTCATCCATATCAGGTATAACTTTTAACTACATTTATATTTACTAGTCATTTCTACCAGAGATTTCAACACATATATGTTGCTAGAAAATAATATCTCTTCTTATTGAAAAGGGGCATCTAAATACTTGTAAAGTTTGCCTAACATTTCATTTCTTTCTTTTTTATAAAGTGAACAGATCATCACTACATGTTTAAAATCTTCTTCTTCCTTACATTTTGCACATAAAGGGGAAGATCTTTTATTGATTCTGTGCAGGTATGACCCGCAAATTGCGTGGTTCGACCTCAGCGTGCAAATAGCTGTGGCTTCACTTTTACTGATACCGATTCCATTTAGGTAATTTTGCACTTCTTATAAAACAAACCTTAAATGCCATTACTATAGTCTGTCTGCCATTTTTGTAACTAAGCCCCTTATATCTGTAAATGGTAGTTTATAATCTTCTCTTTCCCCGTGTTCAGAGGCTTCCTTCGCCAGTGAGGACAGTTTCATTTGCTCTAACACCACAATGACCTCTTACCCAAACAAAATTTATGCATACTCCTTTCCATTTAAGAAGGGCTATAAGCTCACCTATTTCAGCAATAATATAGTTTAAACCTGGATGGTTGTCCAAGTGTGATAATTTGTGCAAAGCGCTCTTGCTGTCTCTCATTATGGAGTATTTCTTCCCGTTCAGAGTATTTATGTATTTTAGGGACATCAGAATTGCAATCAGCTCAGCTGTATACACGGACGCATTATCATCTAGCTTAACAATCATAAAATAATTGCGAAGCGGATCGTATACGGCGCTTCCAACTTTGTTATTAATTTTTGACCCGTCTGTGTATAAACAATATGTTCCCGGATAATGAGTGCAAATGTAATGTGCTAGTGCCGTATTCCTCATACCTTCCGGTACAATATTCGAGTCAAAGGAAGTATTAACCTTTATTTCACTTAAAAGGTATTCATATTTCCATGTGTACATAGGTAACTTAATGTGAGTGCATTAATTTTTTCTAGAGGCAGAAATTCTAATAAAACTTTCTGTAAAAGGAGGGGCATTCTTTTTTAACCAATATCTATGAGTAAGGACTGTAGTGTGCAGTTGGCAGAATTGGTTGTAAATTCTCATATTGCCACTAACATTTTTAGCACATACCTGTGGACAATACCTGCATTCTATAAGTGAGGGCCAGTTCACAAGCCTCCGCGAACATTACGTCTATAGGAGTACTATTTAGAAACTCTAAACAAAGTCTCAACATTTATTTTGTAAAATTTGTAGGGGTTTAAGTATAGTGACCGCTGTTTGTTTTTTAAATTTTATGAAGTTATCATATGTCGGGTTCTGTTTAGGCTTTAATGTCTTTTCTATTTTCTATACTTTCCTTACACTTATCATTCCACCAACACTTATTTTTTGAGGTTGTAAACGGTTTTAATTTAGGTATTAATATTTCGTTTACGTTATTTAATATCGTTAAAAAGCTTACATAATCGTCAACCTCGATCTCCCACTGAAACTGTTTTGGAATAATAGCCAATAGGCTTTTTTCAACTTCCATGCCGAAAATTCTGCCTATAGATATAGTTCACACATTTTTCATATGATTCTATAATAATGGGAACGTGATTTGAACCCATTGTGTCATCTAACAGAGTCCTTGAAAACTGAGTAGCTAATTAGGAAGTACAAATTGTTAGATCTATTGCTGATTTATATTTTTGTATCAGATTGGGGGAACCGTCGTTTAAATAAGCTAAATTGTTATCTTGGACAGCTTCCATCAAGAAGCGTCCTTTGGTTTCCGTGTGACTGGAACCGAAAGCTTGACAGTGTACATTATAATCACCAACTACGATGAAGGGTAAGGATAAACTTTAAAAGAATGCGTTCCCTTCACGATAGGTTATATTATTTTTTGGATTATTATGTATTTATAGATTATACTTATCTCATTATTTAAAAACGGGATTTTAACACCGACTGCCATCAAATTATTTATTTTGTACAAATTGTTGTTTTCTTGTATATTATTTTTAATTAATATTGCTTACTTCCCTTACCATCCCTCCGGTCCTTTCTAATTATATTATAGTCTGAAAACTTTATAATTGATTTTGGTTTGAACCAGGTTTCACTCTAAATCGCTAAATTTATTTTCTCGTTCTGCAGGCAGATTTCCAGACTCCCCTTATTAGAGACGGCAGATCTCGCGTTCCATTGTAAAATTCTAAATTGGTTCATACTTGTTACAGAAAGTAAGTAAATAAATAATATATACACTGTTCTACTAAAAACAAAGGAGTTAAAATCTTATATATACACGGTTCACTACTATACTTATCTACATATGTACATACCTAAATTCTCACACTCACCTATATCAATAAAAATAAAAGTAAATTTATTATACATTCACTCACGCGTTTGCACTCATACACATTAACAAGAATTGTATTATACAGTGCTTTCGTCAGTCTGTATGTCAGTGTATAATATTTGTATAATTGTGTACCTATAATTATATTAACACAATTATACGACAGTTTCGTTAACATGTTTGATACTTACGGAAACTAATGTGCAGATTTATCTGTAATGAAAATAAAACTTATTTTTATTTAGATTTAGAGAACTTTCCATAGCTTCGTTCAGATTTATTACTCTATCCCTAATGATTAATTCTAAGTTGTCGTCTGATATTTCTTTCAGTTCTGTTGGATTCATTTCGTCTTTGTCATTTCTGAGGGACGGTACGTATTTTGGGGCACTAACCCGCCCGGTGTATTTTTTTTCTCAGTAGTCTGAATTAATAGCTGTTTTATAATATTTTTGTCGAAACTGGGGGACCGTACATTTTCCTCTTTGTGGCTCTCTTTTACGAAATAGTGGATGCAAATGGTCGGCCGTTATTCACATCACTTTTTGTCAATAAAGGGAATTCCTTTAGGTTATCCAAAGTGGGGGCTTCTTTACCCGCGAATGCGGCAAATGAATTATTATCTAAGAACTTTTTCACGTCCAGATAGGAGATATTATTTTCACCCATTAGTTGTTTTAAAGTTTTTTTATTTTATGGACATACATTTGTATTAGACGCCGTATGACCACAACTCCCACAGTTAATACATCTAGATACGACACTGTTACACTCAGAAACGTCGTGATTTTGGCCACACTTGTCACATCTTATATTCCCTTTGCACTGGTCTTTAAAGTGACCAAAACGTAAGCTTTTTTATATTGTATTACGTTTTGAATGTAGGTATTCACCTCGCACTGTACATAATGTATATATACGTATTTTGGTAGTTGCTGCCGTCTAACTGTGAATAATATAGATGGGTCGGTACAAACTCTTATCTTCACTTCGTTACTATCTCTATCTGTAACTTTCCTTTTCAACCTTCTTATATCGTATTAATTCATAACTGACCCCAGGCGGACCTCTAATTGCCTCTAGTATTTCATTTTCGGACAACTCTGTATCAACACCTCGAATTATCCCTCTTTTCTGTAATAGATATCTGAGAATGTACACATTAAAAGCTTTCTCTTTTAAAATAGTAGATCCCAATAATTTATTTGCTGACACGCCATTATTGAATTCCACTCGCAATCTATTTATACCAATTTTTTCACCATATCAATATTCTGTGAAATTTCAGGGTGGTTTTCATGGAGTAATTTCCCAATCGACATTGGGTGAATCCTCGAAATGCCCTTTTTGTCTTTATTGGTGCTTTCTATTATTACTTATAATGGCCTCAAATCCCTACTTCTATATTCCATATTTAAATTACATTTTACTGACTTTTCTTGAACCTTATTATCAATTATATTAGTCAAATTTACCTTATCTTTCAACTGATAAATACCACTCACTTCCGCTATCATCTCGATATCAGGTGGTACTCCCACCATTCCCCTGCTATTATCATTCATTATTAAATAAAAAATACTTACCTTGAGAACAAGTATATCAATTTTCATTCAAGAAAGAAAAGAAAAACATAAAATAAAGTAAACCTAAAAAAACACTGGTAACCACGATAAAATCAAAAGGAAAAAAAGAGAGAAAAAATAAATAAAATTGAAGAAAAAAAATGAGAAAAGAAGAAAAAAGCAACAAAATATGAAACCGAAAGAAAAAGTTAGAAAGATACAGAAAAGAAAGAAACTAAAATTCGAATGGTGAATAGAAGTTTGTCTGTAACACTGCTCCGAGAGTTTGAACTTTGATCCGCACTCTTCAAAAGCTCAACACAGACTGGTGTTTATCCTTATACTATAACAACTAACGTGTCTGTCCATTAAGTCTACGCCACCCATATGTTTATTATATGCCAGATTTTTGGGCATTAATTCAGAGTATGATTTGGTTTTTCTATCATATCGTTTGATGGTAGTTTTGGGCTCAGTAATACAAAGTAGATAATAAATGAACAATTTTTTTATCGTTCCAGATAACAATCGAAATAGTGCATCCTCCAAAATTCGGTACAGCATTCCTCGCTGTAATCTTTTATTTTAGTAACTAACTGTTTATCTGTGGAATGTTTGCAGTTGGCAGTCTACTCCTCCGAATAGTCCCTAAAAACAATATTCCTCTTGTCTTTTAAATACACTGCTAGAAAAATTTAAGTAAGAAAATTATCGTAAGTTACGTCGTTTTTCGTAAAAATAATTACTTAAAAATTTAAGATAATTGGCCTGGATGGAGATCACCACAAGCAGCATTCCTTCAGTCGGCAAATGAACCTGGCTGGAATGTTCCTTCAACGCCTGGTACTGCGCCCACCTGGGTGCCGTGTTCTGGAGGAACAGTACCACCTGATGCTGTAGCCGGTGGTTTTGACCAAGAACAGTTGTATGTGGGTAGAGCACATCATTGTGGAGCTTTACTACCTGGAAAGGTCCATCCATCTCATGGAGTCTGCTATGTAGCATGGGGCGGTAGTGAGCATGGTATTCCCGAATATGAGGTATATAGATGATCTTATTAATTATAATAAAATCCTTGATGATGATTTTTTTTCCCTACTGCTTGGATATATTCACTCTAATGGACAGAGCATGTGTATGTTCACAGGTACTGTGTGGCTGTCAGCCTAGTTGGGTTCCTGCAGCAGGTAATCAGGTGCCTCCTTCAGCTCTTCCTGCTGGGCATTCGGAAGATAATGAGCCTTTGTTTGTCGGAAGAGCCCAACATGATGATAAGATGGTTATTGGCAAGGTATAAACACATAATTCCATAACTTAGGCTTCTGGTGTCAAACTTAAATGGCTCCTAACTTAAATTTGGAAACATTGATTCACAAAAATCTGGTGTAAAACATTCAAAGTGTTTCTTATGCTGGAATTTGCAAATTCCAATTGACAGATCTATATTAAATCACGAAATTGTCTTTTAATTGTGTTTTTGGACTGTGTAGTTGGTGGAATCATACAATATACTTTGATAGCCTAGCCCTTTGAAAGGAAACTTATCCACTACTTTTATCTCATTGGACGGGCACCCAAAATAATTTTTTCGAAAAGAACTGTTTTAAAATTCAATTGCTGTAAATCCACATGTGTTAATACAAGGTTTGGCCAGCAGGGTACTGACCTAGCCCTCAAGGACAAAATTATGCAATCACAAGTGATTTATTTTACATGGAATTACAAATATAAAAGACAAATATTATAACCTTATCCATAACAAAAGTCCACAATATTATCACTAATCTAATCCTAGTTCCCAGAAATGCTCCGCACCGATCTTACCCTAATTACTAATTACAACAACTCCATCGGATTCACCCTCTACATCCCGCACAATCTATTTATGTTCTACTTATAATCTACTTATTTTAGCCATACCTATATAATAATTACGACCCTTACCTATAACTAACCAACAACCCGTGCTCGATCTCTGTTTGCCCTTGCACCCACTGGTCTCATATTCGCTCTAAGGGCAACCCACCAACATTCCGCAACCCCACCAGCCAGAACGCTCTGTCTCCGATCACAGCACGCTACTAGAATGAATATTTCTGAGGTGGCACAATTGCTCCAATCTGCAAATAACAGGCTTAGTATATCGACATTTTCATCTATTTTTATTCCTGATAAATTGCGTGACCTTAAAAATATCTCAAAATCTGATATGTAAATACGGAATAATAACGGCGACAGGGATTCCCCCTGGAAAACGCCTTGGGTGACCTGTACTTTCCAATGGGATATTTGATTGTTTTGTAATAATTTTAGATTCGTATGCTCAAAGATTAATCAAAATTCTTATTATTTTACCACTAACACTTAATGCATACTTTTTTTTTTTTGCCAGAGTTGGTAATGTATAATAGAATCAAATGCTTTGCGAAAATCTCTAAATATGGCATATAAATAATTACGTTTTAAAAATGTGTGAATGGAAGCAATACTATTAAGCACAAATAAATTATCAATACAAGAGCGTCCCCGTCTAAAACCCGCCTAGCCTTCTGAAAATATATTATTAGATTCTTTCATCATTCTCGTGGCAATTAGGGAGATAAATAACT
Source organism: Triatoma infestans (assembly GCA_011037195.1). Taxonomy (NCBI): domain Eukaryota; kingdom Metazoa; phylum Arthropoda; class Insecta; order Hemiptera; family Reduviidae; genus Triatoma; species Triatoma infestans. The sequence continues at coordinate 68,171 of JAAEAF010013919.1, forward strand.
TAGTGACTATATTTAATAAAGAAATTTCCCAGTAATTCTCCGGTATATTTCTACATCTTTTTTTAAATAACATCATCATAATGTCCGACCATTCCTTTAGTACTGTATTCTTCAGTACTGTATATCACATTGAACATGTTTAATAAATAATGTTCCCATTCCGGTGGTAGGTTTTTATAAATTTCATATGGGATGCCATCCGAGCCGGCTGCCTTGTTAGTGCCGCATTTATTTAGGACAAACTGGAGTTCTTCTAATGTAAAATCACAATCCATGTAGGGATCAGTAACATAAAGAAATTATTCTTCAAGGAGATATTTGTTTGATGTAATGAAGATAAAACATCATACCACGTGTCTCCACTAATTTCGTTTACCTGGTTCATAGTTAATCTTAATTTTGTCACAGTAAGCCAAAATTGCTGGGAGTTTTTAGCGTTTACAAGGTTAGTAGAAATTTCGTTTTCGTATGACTTTTTCGCCTTTTTAATTTGTGCCCGAAATTTATTTCTAATTAGAATATATTCGAATAAGGCATCAGGAGTATAATTTAATTTTTTACATCTTTTTAAACATAATCGGGTTTCCAATTCTATTTTCTTACGGTCCAAGTTAAACCATTTTAAGTTATTATTTAAACTAAATCGAGGTTCCACGTTTTTATTTTGTCTCATACAACAAGCTTCTGCAGAGGTATATTTGGTATTTACCATATTATAGTAAGGGTGCTTACTATTTTTACTGTGGTAATATATGCTGCAATTTTCACTCATTTTCTTTTGAAAGTGTAACGACTGTTTCTGATTCCATGTAATCGGCTTAATTACGTTATTAGGCCTTTTAATCAGAGAATCTTTACAATTATTATATTGATCTGTTACATAAGAAAGGGGCAGTTATCATTGACAAGGTTTATGATCATGTAAAATTGAATTGTCTAGCTATTCCATATCAGGTATGTGCGATAAAAATTGTATACAAATCTAGATTAGATCGGCCTTACTTTTTCCACCTGATGGAGAAATAAATGAGTAATTACCTGGTGAATCCGACATAGTTCGACCGTTACAAAAGTCATCATTACTAAGGAGTTCATGGTATCCATAATATTTTACCTTTATTGTTTACAGTAATGTCATGTGATTCCCTTGGCCAACCCAGCATGCTACCCAAAGAGATGGCCTCCTCTAACATGTCCATATCTCCAATCCTTGAGTTAAAATCCCCACCTACTACAAATATGAATAAGCTCGTTGAAAATATTCCTGTTTCCAATAAAAATTATAATTATTATCTAAAGAGAGTGGGTAGGAAGACCTTGTTCCTTCCGTTATAGAATGGTTAAGGTTGAAGAGGTATATGATGCAATATGGAATTTAAAATTAAATAAGTGTCAGGCTATTTATGGCCTTAGCAGCTTTATATTGAAGAATATAGCTGAACCCCTTTCCTATCTGATAAATAGCTGTCTGAGAGGGTATTACTCAGATGTTTTTAAATTGTCTAGGGTGGTTCCAATCCATAAAACTGGTTTTTATAGTGACTTCACCAACATCAGACCTGTTTCTCTAATTCATGTGGTTTCGAAGGTTTTTGAAAAGTTAGAAGCAAACACAGATCACTTCGAGACAAATGGGTTCAGGACTGGTCAAGGAACCATTAATGCCCTTACAGATTTTGTGAAATGGAGCTACGGAGCCTTGGAAAACGCGGATTCGCTGTTGATCAAGTTGTTTGATTTATCCAAGGCCTTTGATGCCGTTTCTCATGTCATTTTATTAGGAAAATTAAAGTGGTATGGGTTTAATGATTTGGCAGTCAAATTTATCTCTTCCTATCTCTCGAATAGATAGGTTTATTAAAGGCGGTAAGTATCTTCTCTACTGCAGCTCAAGTATGGTATTATGCTTGGTTTACATTAACGTTGTACCGCCAGTGTTTGTAACGATGACATAATTAGGCCATATTTATATGCCGATGATCTTGCGGTACAAGTTAGAAATGCAGATAATACATCCGTTAATAACTGCATTAAATCTATAATCGATTGGTGTGCTGCTAATAAGCTAAGTTTTAAACCAGGACAAAATAAAAGTGATTACTATTAGTTTAGGAAATTATGTTGGGACTGAAAAAGCAATAAATTTCTTCTTAGGCATTTTCGTAGATTCAAAACTGAACTGGACAGAACAAGTTAATTACGTCATGGGTAAAGTGTCTCGTGGAATCTATATTTTGAGAAAATTAAGAATGTCAGTTGACTTAAAAGCCTTAAAGTTGGCATATTTTGCGTATGTTCATAGCCATTTGTGCTATGGTACTATAATTTGGGGTAATCCTGCCGAATGTAAAACAATATTTAGGTTACAAAAGAAGGCAATTAGAGTCACTTTGGGTTTAGACTCGCAAGTATCTTGTCGTTCTTTGTTTAAGAAATTGAACATAATGACACTACCACCCATATTTATTTTTCAATGCCTCGTCTACGTAAAGTGCAATAAAGGCCAATTTCTATGTTTCTCGCAAGTTCATGTTCATTTCACCACAAAACGCAATAATCTTTGTCCAGAATTGAAACAGGTTGACAAAAGTTCGTACCAGCTTCCATAGATTGTCCATCTCTCTTTACAACTATTTACCAGAGAATATAAAAAATAATACTTTGAAGTGTTTCAAAACTAATTTTAAAAAACTATTATTAGCTCACCCGCTGTATGAGATACATGAATATTTAAAAATTTAGTTTTTGTCTTGACAGTTTTGTGAACTCAAATTATATTTGTAACGTGACCTTGCCAATAAGGATGTGGCTTTTTTCTGGCAATAAAATAAATATCAAATATCAAAAATACTATTTCTGTTAAGAGTTTCAGTCAATGAACGAATATATTCAAATAGCAATTGCGCACAATATGCTATCTCGACTATAGGTTTCCAATGATAACTCCAATTACTATTTTTTCATTTATAATTGTAATTAATAGAAACAACCAAATATTTGATGCATCTAACAATTCAATGTTACATATTCAAGGTTTTTTTTTATAAAAAAAAAATAGGAATCCCCCCACTGGCTTAATGACTTTTCCTTAATTGCCCTGCTATGTTCATAACTACAACTCTCTTTTAAAAAGAATGGTAGTTTCAAAATAATACCTACAACCAACCCGTGTTTCGTGAAACATAATATATCATTTTTAATAAGTTCGTTAATCTGATCAGAATCTAATTTAAACAGACTATTAAAACCAGAAATGTTCTAATATAGAACAGTAAACTTATTATTACCTTCTGTTTTAGTATAGTTTATTTTATTAATCCATAACATGGACTATAGTTTGTTTTCCAGCACTGTGCTTAGATGTGGAGATGTGTTAACTTTGTATGACACTCAATGGTGGTTGTAGCAAATTGATTTCAGTTGCGGTAGAAAGATCCGAATTTTCATTGCCTTGTGGTCCAGATTGTAATGTCGTAATTCCATTGTTTATTTTTTTCCATAAGTGACGTACTATCAGATACATGCAGTTTCTGGTGTTAATTGAGACCTCCCCAGCAGCGGCTTTACAATCTCCTCTTTCTCTTAAACATGTTCACACAATCAGTCAAGTTAAGTTGGAAAATCTCCTTAAACCGCATCGCCAAAACTCCATCCTGTTACAAATCAGACCTGCAGACAGATCCCATTCAAAGAGATTACCCTCAATCAGTAAGCCGTCTGATCGCCATGACGCCCTTAAATTCGCATTTAATCGCTTGACTTCCTTTCTAACAACTGCTAAACTCTTCCGTATCATTCTCGTTTTAAATGCCAAATCTCAATGAACGACGAAAGAAGTCCCTTTCAATTTGTTTGTGTTTTTAAGAATATTAATTGTTGAATTAAAACTGGCCAGGATGGGCTGCACGCCACTATTTGGCCGACCCATGAGGTTTGCCTAAGGTATATATTATATGTATATGTATATATATATATATATACTTTGCACTAGTTTCAAATGTGGCTTACGCTAATTGAAGTGCTTAGGGTCGTCGTCGCAGTTGGTTATGTAACTTGTTTACTGTTGGTAAGGTCGCTCTCCTTGAAATTCCTACATGTCGTCGTCGCTATTCAAAGGAATATATAAATGATCGAAAGTCTTAATACATCGTACAGTTTATCCAGACACTAGTTCAGTGTAATATAGTGAATTTGAATATATTGTTCTCTCGGTCTACATTTGTTTGGTAAGTACAAACATTTATTAGTTTATTCAACAACTTAAGAGACTCCTGTATTCTGTGGATTCCCGGAGAAATTGATAAAAATGATTGTTTGTATTTACAGAGCATGTCAGATATTGAAATCCACAACAGCAATTGCGAATGTGATCGCTGCTTCCAGCACGTTCAAACATTTGAAGAGCCTCCAGCTAAGAAAACAAAAACTGCGGGAAAGAAGAAAATTAATATAAAACCGATATGGACTATCATCATCACCTACTTGAGGACCCAGATTCTGACTCCAGTACAATTACCAATTCCACTGAAGCAGATATCGGTGAGTGTGCTTCAGAATCATGCAACAGTTCAGACTTTGTGGGATCGGATCCTGGAGATAATCTCATCAATTACCTCTCAGGATCATACCGATTCCACGAAAATCTCTTTTCCAGACCCAGACGATTCATCGTGAGGAAATGACCATTTTGACCAAATGTGTAAATACGTGTCTGAAACAATTCTTGAGTTCATCAGACCAGATGGATTCTGGTTCTGTTTCGGACACGCCACAAAAACACCTCACATCCACTTCGTCCATGACTGCGCCTATAGCAATCGATCCTGTCGTTGTGCAACCGTCAACAAGCTCAGCGACAAATATCGAGGTAAAAGCTATAACCGACGAGTCATCCGACGAGGATCAGGAATCCATTTCCAACAATACATCCAAAGTATACAACATTATTCAACGTTGGAAGGGCGCTTCAGGTTGGCAACATCGGTCGGTGGCCACACCTGGACAGAGCCTTATTCAATTAAGAATAATGCCGTATCCTTTAATAAAGAACATGGAACGAACACAGAGATACAAAACAACCAAGAAATATGCGGAGGTTGTTTTGAATCCTGTCCATCACACTCCGCAGATACGAATGTTGCGCCAGCTATTTCGAGATTTCGAAAATATAGCTATGGAAGGCGCGCATCTAGAAAAGAACATGCCGTTGCGACGGTTTATGGGTGGCTGGAGAAACACATAATAATTCCAGACCATGACATAACATCGTCAGACAAATGGCTTAGTTCTGATTTTAAATTTATCACGGAGCGTGATGGTATATTCCAATCAGCCTTAAAAATCCATAGAACAGTACTATCAAAATTAAAATTAAATGAAATGATAGATTATATTAATAAAGCGAAATATGTTCAATATTATCCAACATATAAATCTATGTTGAATATTGCTGTCTCTAAAACTTTTATTCATATGATTTTATCATTTCAAATGATAGATTCTGTTAAGATCCAATTCCTTCAATTTTTATACAAACTCCTAAATCATCAAACAGGTAAAATGAATTGTTTATTAATTTGTGGTCCTCCAAGTGTTGGTAAAACATGGTTTGCATATATTATTGGAAAACTAATGATCAATACTGGATACATTGGAAATTGTAACAGATATTCACAATTTCCATTCCAGGATTGTCCACGTAGGAATCTATTAATATTTGATGAACCCAATATAGAACCAGCATCTTTGAAAACTTTCAAATTATTATTTGCTGGTACACCGACACCAGCAAATATTAAATATGAGAGTCAAAATTTAATAAACAGAACACCGGTCATTGTTACCTGTAATCATGATCCTTTTCCACAGAACAGTGAATATAGAACACACATCAATCGGTTTAAATGGTCATATCCTATTGATGCCCATATATCAAATCTGAAATCAGAAGTCATCCTCTAGGTTTATACCAATTGCTGTTGCATTATGCCGAGGCAGACAGTGCTCCTACTACAACACCAACAGCTCCTTTAAATGAAGAGGAATTTGGTGAGGCTTATTCGGAAATCATGTCCACATTAGAGGAACACAGCACTTTAACATACGAAGACATTATGGTTATCAATGATTTTGATGACAATTTATTGTAAATAATTTTTATTTAAAATATATTACATAGTATATACAATTCTTTGGTTTTATTTGTTATCCTGGTGCGAATCCTAAAGTACTATTACTATACATTGTATTAATATCATACTGTTTAACACCAAATGGAATTTTATTATGTGCATATATAGGATTATGTATATAATCCTGGTGATAATCAGTTATTAGTACAATTCTAGTTTTTATTTCCCAAGTAGCACATGCAGTAACATATTCCTGCAATTCTTTATCTGGAGCATTAGTTTGAATTGGTAATATACCAACATGTAAAGATGGTTGAGGATGTCCAGAATTTGGAGGAGTATGATCTAATATACTAACTGTATGACAATGTTCTACACATTCACTAGTATAAGTATCATGTGTAACATCAGCTTTCTTAACTGAATTTAATCTATTTATACGCGTAATAGTAAAATTATCTTTAGTAACATTTCCCTTGTATAATGAAATATCTTCACCACCCATTACAGCTACATGATTAGCTGCATCATCAATATCAACTTTAGTTTCTTTAGGTTTTGAAACATTAGTTTTTACTTTATAAAAGTAATGAACCACTGGACTATCAATATGATCTAAATAATTAAACATTTTTAAATGTTTAATAAAATCAGACCATCCAGCAGTTACTTGAGCATTAGCATCTGCTTTTTTATATGGTTGCATAATACCAGCATATAATTTCATAGCACGAGGGATTCCAAAACAAGTGGAACACTTTTATCATATGCGTCATCATATATATGATGACCCCATAAACGTTCACTAATATGACCACTTGGAACTTCAATACTATCAATTTTCATTGGTTGGGTACTATTACGTTTTACCTCGTAATTACGCAATAATAATTTTCTATTTAAACCAACAGCACACATTGGCCAAACACACCCTGGGTATTAACACCAGTATCAAAACTGGTTTTAAATCCTTTTGGTGTTACTATACATTCTCCACTTATAATACGCGTCCCAATTGGTAAACTTTTATATTCAGCATATGACATCCAAAAACAAACGGCAGTTACAGGTAAACATGCTAAACTAGTCAGCATAACCTTGGTTTCTAATTCTGTCCCAGGCGTATATATACTATACGCATTACCCCATGTGTTAATTAAATGCACATGTTCAAAAGCAAAAGTTGCTATACCAGCTTTTGCTGCACTAATATATTTTATATCATTATTTATTTTACCACTTGCACTAGAACCCGGATTATAAGTATCATTATTACCACTAGTGTCACGTTTGACTCGTTCTACTTCCATAGCTTGAGTTTCTTCTTGGACACTTCGTGCATTAATAAATTCCCTATAATCTCTTTTTGGGTATTTTCTTCTTCACTTTCTTGATCTCCAGTTGGTTCTGGATATGTGGATGTAGTTGGTTGTGGCGAGTGATATCGCGCTCTTTTAGCTTCTTGTTTTTCTTTTTGTTTCTTTTCGAAACGTGCTTTTTGTAACCCGTAGTATCTTTTATATCCCCACCTAACGTTTGCCTCTGAGGTTTTCCGTCTTTTCTAAGTTGTCCTGCAAATTAGGATATAAATTACGATTTAATATTTTTTCAACTACGTATTTACTACCAATACCCATGATTCCTATTAATGAATGCCAATTTCCTGTAGTTATAAAATCTTTTCCAAATTCTTTAACTGCTTTAATGTCACTACTTAGAATATCGTTAAAGTTTTTCGCTTTCTCATATAATAAATCATGTTCCATGGCTATCCTATCATCCTGATCTACAGGTCGTTGTGTATAATCACTTTTCCCAGGACCAAAAAAATTATGTGATTTCCACATTACCTAATTTCCGAGCTCTATATGTTTCATAATCATCTACTTCAAATACTTCATTGGATGACGTATCCGAGTCACTCATGACATAGTCTGTAAGCACAATCAAACATTTGTATCAATTTCTCCGGTAATCCACAGAATACAGGAGGCATAAGTTGTTGAATAAACTAATAAATGTTCACAATATATATATAATGTTTTCTCTCTTTTGTATTGTTTAACTGATCTGTACAAAAAGTTCAATCTTATTTTTGTAGTCTTCACCAGCTTTGAATTCTATCCACGAAAAATTAAATTTTTACTTTTAAATTGTTTTCTTTATTATCCAATTGAGCCGTCATGTAATTTATCGCGCGATTTGAAACTCTCGATTTATTTTTTGAGGGCTTTATTTTCATCTTTTATTTCATTAATTTTAGCTTCCATCCTGAAGAAATCTTCTCTAGTAATATAATTTTTTGAATCCAAAAAAAAGCCATCAGTTTATCATAGATACAGTCACGAATCTGACTTTTTAGGGGTTGTCATTTCCGGATCGTGATCTCCCTTAAAATTTTTTTTTATAACTTCACCAAGATTTTTTGAAGAACTTCGAGATCTTTTCTACTTATTTTCAGTTAACTGTGTGGATTATTTTGTTTTTAATGCTACCAGGTTTTTTTAAAGAAACCTTTAAATTTAAAAAGGCCTTGAATAATTTAAAGTAGGTCGAAATATTACTCACAAAACATGGGATTCAGCAGTATGTGTGTACGTACACTCAGTTCATATAAAATAAACAGGACAAAGATCACGCGCTAGTTTGTCTCTTTCGATTCTCTCCCTGCCACTTCATTTCAAACTAATTCACTACAGATTTTTAATAAAAACGTATATTATTTCGTTAATAACACATAAACATAAATGTGAATGACATCAAGTTGGATGTTGTGTATTATAACACTGCACAAATTCATCAAAAAATAACACTTGGAACAAACAAAATTAAACGAAAATTCAAACCCTATCAGTACAAACTGCAAACTCTATTGCTGTCTATATAGCTGCTGCCAGTCTGCAGTCTATATTGCTGTCTTGGCCCTTCCACACTAAAGAGACATGTATATGACTCTACTAGCCGTCCCTCTCGCTTTTGCACCCACTGTTCGACACACATGATTGACTCACGACTTGAAGGCATTTTGTTGGTGATTTCACTGAAGAGTATTAATTTTACTTCAAGAGAAACAATTGTTTTATAAACAGAACATTTTGCAAGAGCCTTTGAAATTTATACTGAAAAACAGTAGCTAAAACCCCCCTCCACATACAAAAACCGCTGAATCTACCTGCATATTCCTACATTTATGCTATCACTATGTTATAATGTACTAAACAAACAAGGGAGCTTAATTAGATTTGTCTTTGTAACCTCCCTTTTTGCTCCTTAGGTAGAACTTCTAATTGACTCATTTTGAATGAAACCTCTATGTCAGAGGCACTTCTCATATCCAGTTAGAATATTGAGTTTCAGCTTTTTTTATTTTGCATTGATTTGCGCTCTTTAAAGTTTGACTCTTTCCTTAGCATACTTTAAAAAGAAATTACAATTTGTTTCTTCTAATAATTTTTAAAAAATTTTTTTATTTTCTTTGCAGGTACAAAAAAGTCATAGTGCTTGCTATATATCTTATGCAGGCCTAGAAATTCCAAAAGAGGAGTACGAAGTACTGGTCATGTGATTACAAAATGCACAAAAGGATGCTCTCTTTAATTAGTTCTCTTTTTTGAATCATTTTTAATTTAATTTGTTACATTATGTAATCTTTAACAAAGAGGATAGTTAATTATTTATAAATTTATATAATTGTCTAATTGAAATATATATTTAGATCTGTTAACCAATTGTTCATATTATAATTGAATCTCACAGCTAGTATATATTTACTGAAACTGCCTGTTGTTACAATATGTGCCTAGATCTAATATCTACTTACTGTCAAAGTATTTAAAAATAGAAAATTATATATATATATGTCAGATGCTTATTAATAAAAGCCAAATTAATTATTTTTATTGTTAATTGTACTATTTTTCTTTAACATAATTGCAAGATGCTTTAAGACTGGAGTCATAAGAGTTAACGCGTTAATCACTATTAATCTTTAGAAATTTACTTGAGCATATGTTTTTAATAATGCAATTTTAAGATACACAAACATCGGAGTAGATGAAAGTTGGAAGAGGGCGATAGACTTATAGTCTACTTTGAGTAAACAAAGTAAAACTTTTCCACGCATATACAGAAAACTTTAAAAATGGATTCTTTCGGTCTTCTGAAGGAATAGAAGAGCCTGGAATCTCTTCTATTCCATAAAATTGACGATTTTGCGTCGGTTAAGACAAGAAAAATCAAGCTATAAGTATACGTACATATTATTATATTTGAATTATTTATTTACCTTATGCGTTTCTAAAAATAATTCAATCATTTTGATAATTTTCACCTGTCACACTTATTGAACTTAACTCCGTAATTTTGAACAATATCATTACATTTTTTTTTTTCTTTCAATGAAAAGATCTTTAAATCAACAATAGAAAACATGTTCATACGAATAAAACGAATATTTTGTATCAGAAATTAGTCTCATTAATACTGTGACTCATTTCTCAACCTCAATTACCTCAAAACAAAGCCAACCATATCACTCAAAAACACTCAAGCAGTTTTCATAACATCATTGAATTGGTCTTCTTCGGCGGATGAATCAGCCGACAGATCGACATCAAAGCATCATCTTCATCAACTTCTCAGCCTTTCAGAGGAATATTGCAACATTATTATAACCAACACGTCAATAATCAGCTGTTTCCCATCTCGCTTTCCATTCCTATCATATCCCAAGCCTAACTTCCTTCCTAAGCTTATTACAATAATCTTTAATCCGACATTCACATTCCTACATCCGTATCACTACTAATTCAAATACTTTGACACTAATACATTTAAACAATTACTACGACTACGAACTACACAATCATTAATTAATAGATTAGTGTTTTGTTTTTGCGTATGATTAGAGTTTTTTTTATAATTGAATATCTTTACCAGACAAATTGACAGTTAATCTTAACGACTTATTCTCCTAAATTCCTGATCATTATAAAGGACTTATTCTCCTAAATTCCTGATCATTATAACTTGTATTGATTTAATTTTGAGTTCCTTTATTTTAACTATAACACAGGCTTATTATTCATTGTTTACAGATTTGCAAGTACATTATTTAATTTATTATTCTTTAATTGTGCTATTGCCATCATTTCAATCGTGGGCTTAATTGGAGTTACATTTTCTTTTCGTGTATCAAGTAATTTATATTATCATGACCCTTACTAAAGCCGAAGAGCTTAAAACTCTCTTTAGGCGCCGTGGGAATATAAAGGGTCGCCTTACAAAATTCAATACATTTTTAGAAACGTTGACCTCACAAGAAATGATTATTAAATCATCATTAACACAGATTCGAGTGCGACTCGAAAGGATCAAGGGAATATGGGATGAGTTTGAGTCTGTTCAATCAGAAATTGAACTTGTAGAAGAGAGTGTCAGTGGAAACGCAGATGAGCGAGACACATTTGAAGATACCTATTACGAAACTGTTGCTAAGGCAGAACAGATACTATCTTCACAGACCACGAAACCAGATTATCAAGATCCAAATAAATCAACCTTTGACATCAACTTACCTAAAATAACGCTGCCAGCATTTAATGGCACGCCAGAAGATTGGCCAACATTCCACGAACTTTTCACATCAATGATTCATAATAATCATAGACTCAATAATGTACAGAAACTACAGTATCTGCGCACCTCATTAATGGGAGATGCTGCCGCAATCCTCGAATCTCTCCCTTTAAGAGAGAGAAACTAGGAAGTTGCTCTAATTATAGATCGTTATCAGAACACAACCATCATGATCATGCAACATGTCAGAGACCTTTTCAACACACACAAGATTGACAACGAATCTGCATCATCACTTCATCGTCTGCTTGACGACACCCAAAAACACGTCCGAGCATTAAAGGCATTGGATCAACCCATAGATAATTGGGACCTGATACTTGTTCATTTTGTCAGTTCCAAATTGGACTCAGTTAGCTACAAGGAATGGCAAGAATTATGTGCAGACGACACACCTGCAGAGCTTCCGACATTCAATAAACTTGAAGAATTGATTCAGAAGAGGTGCCACGTTCTTAAAGCATTAAAACTGAATACAAAGGGGTCGATGAAGAACTTTCCAATTCTCCCAATAATTTGAATTCACAACCACGAATTTTCAATAACAAGGTACCAAAAATAAGTTTTCGTTCATCACTAGTTACAACAGCACACCCTAAACAGGCAGTTGGAAGTAATAATAAATGTTTTAACTGCAACGACTTTCACAGCATATATCAATGTTCTATTTCCTTCAGCGTACAATTCTTCAACGGATTAAGTTATTGAAGTCTAAATACAACTGCCTGAATTGTTTACGCACTGGGCATCCAACTAATCTGTGCAGATCTGGAAAGTGCGGGGAACACCACAACACGTTACTGCATCAAGATTATTCACCTCAACCTACTGAGAAGCTGAAAGACATTCAAGCTAACCATCCAACTAGCTCGAACATATCAGTCAGCTACCAGTATCGACATTCTCTGCATTACCATCTCACCTTACTTCCACATCTTACTTACTTACTTACTCCGCGGCTCTACAGATCTGTGTGACCCTTGGCCTTCCGAACTATTTCTCTCCATTTCTCTCTGTCCCTTGCGACAGTCTCCAGCTCCCAACTTTGCGGCGTCTCTTCTGACTTCATCCTTCCAGCGGCGTCTCTTCTGACTTCATCCTTCCAGCGGCTCCTTGGTCTTCCTCTTCTTCTTTTTTTACCCACTATTGCCATATCTAACATTCTCCTTTGCGGCCTTTCTTCTTTCATTCTCTCGACATGCCCAGCCCATCGCAGTCTACCTGCTTTTATATAATTTATTATGTCTTTATTTTTCAGTATCTCTGCGATTTCTGCATTGCTTTTAACTTTCTATTTGCCTCCGACCTTTATAGCACCATATATTCGTCTTACAATTTTCCTCTCGAAAACCTTTAGTCTCTGGCAATCAGCCACTGACAAACACCAGGTTTCCGATCCATATGTAACTACAGGTCTGATGAGGGTATTGTACAGTTGTATTTTAGTCTTTCTTGAGAGAATTTTGGATTTAAATAGTTTAAGGTTCGCAAAGTAGGCCCTGTTTCCGGCCATTATTCTGCTATTAATTTCATGGCTAATTTTATTCTCCTTATTGAGAGAGGAGCCCAGGTATGTAAAATTACTAACGTTTTCAAACTCGAAGTTTAAAAGAGCGATAGTCGGTCTATCTCTCTTATCTGACAGTGACATATACTTAGTCTTGCTTTGATTGATGGTAAGTCCCATCCTGTCACCGTTATGTACTATTAACTGGAAGGCGTCTCTAAGAGCTGTCTCGTTTCTAGCCATAATGACCAAGTCATCCACATAAGCGCAGATTTGCCAGGTCCTATTTGCTAATGTTCCATCTTTTGCCGCCTCTTTCATAGCCGAGTGTAGTGCCAGATTGAACAATGTCGCAGACAATGCATCACCCTGTCTTACTCCAGAGACCACATCAAATGCCTCACCAATCCTGTTACCTATCATTACTTTGGATGTACTGTTTTTTAATGTCATTGTTATTAGCCTGACAAGCTTTAAAGGGATACCATATTCCTTTAATCTATCAAGAAGTACTGCCCTGTTTATGCTGTCAAATGCCTGTTTGTAATCTATGAAAAGGAGATGCAAATCCATCTCATATTCATGGAACAACTCCATCGTTTGCCTGATAATAAAGATTTGATCGGTTGTTCCTCTACCGTATCGAAAGCCGCATTGGTATTCACCAAGTACTTTCTCGGTATATTCATTAACCTTTCTCAAAATGGTATTAGCTAGGAGTTTATAGATTATACCAAGTAGGGTAATACCTCTGTAGTTAGAGCAATTATCTCTACTACCTTTTTTAAATATTTGGCATAAAACTCCTACATTCCATTCTTGAGGCATTTCCTCCGTTTCCCAGATATCAGAAATAATATCATATATCAGGTCTTTCATTCTTGTACTGGCATTTTTTATCAGCTCTGCTACTAACCCATCTTCCCCTGGTGCTTTACAATTTTTTAGGGCTCTTATCCCTTCTTCTATCTCAGCTTTAGTAGGTTTTTCCACTGTAGGTTCAGGCAATTGGTCTTTATTATTCGCAGTGATCATCCTGCTAATATTCTTGGTGATATCATTTACATTTGTATTAGATACATTTGCATTTACATTTAGAAGGTCAGCGAAATGCTCAGTCCATCTTTTTATCACATTCTCTTCGCCTTCCACCAGTTTTACTTCCACATCTACAGTCCTCTTATCAACTGTCTTGGTTGATAT
>JAAEAF010013920.1:0-17120 GCA_011037195.1 Triatoma infestans
GCGATTTCTGCATTGCTTTTAACTTTCCATTTGCCTTCGACCTTTATAGCACCATATATTCGTCTTACAATTTTCCTCTCGAAAACCTTTAGTCTCTGGCAATCGGCCACTGACAAACACCAGGTTTCCGATCCATATGTAACTACAGGTCTGATGAGGGTATTGTACAGTTGTATTTTAGTCTTTCTTGAGAGAATTTTGGATTTAAACAGTTTAAGGTTCGCAAAGTAGGCCCTGTTTCCGGCCATTATTCTGCTATTAATTTCATGGCTAATTTTATTCTCCTTATTGAGAGAGGAGCCCAGGTATGTAAAATTACTAACATTTTCAAATTTAAAGTTTAAAAGAGAGATAGTGGGTCTATCTCTCTTATCTGACAGTGACATATACTTAGTCTTGCTTTGATTGATGGTAAGTCCCATCCTGTCACCGTTATGTACTATTAACTGGAAGGCGTCTCTAAGAGCTGTCTCGTTTCTAGCCATAATGACCAAGTCATCCACATAAGCGCAGATTTGCCAGGTCCTATTTGCTAATGTTCCATCTTTTGCCGCCTCTTTCATAGCCGAGTGTAGTGCCAGATTGAACAATGTCGCAGACAATGCATCACCCTGTCTTACTCCAGAGACCACATCAAATGCCTCACCAATCCTGTTACCTATCATTACTTTGGATGTAGTGTTTTTTAATGTCATTGTTATTAGCCTGACAAGCTTTAAAGGGATACCATATTCCTTTAATCTATCAAGAAGTACTGCCCTGTTTATGCTGTCAAATGCCTGTTTGTAATCCATGAAAAGGAGATGCAAGTCCATCTCATATTCATGGAACAACTCCATCGTCTGCCTGGTAATAAAGATTTGATCGGTTGTTCCTCTACCGTATCGAAAGCCGCATTGGTATTCACCAAGTACTTTCTCGGTATATTCATTAACCTTTCTCAAAATGGTATTAGCTAGGAGTTTATAGATTATACCAAGTAGGGTAATACCTCTGTAGTTAGAGCAATTATCTCTACTACCTTTTTTAAATATTGGGCATAAACTCCTACATTCCATTCTTGAGGCATTTCCTCCGTTTCCCAGATATCACAAATAATATCATATATCAGGTCTTTCATTCTTGTACTGGCATTTTTTATCAGCTCTGCTACTAACCCATCTTCCCCTGGTGCTTTACAATTTTTTAGGGCTCTTATTCCTTCTTCTATCTCAGCTTTAGTAGGTTTTTCCACTGTAGGTTCAGGCAATTGGTCTTTATTATTCGCAGTGATCATCCTGCTAATATTCTTGGTGATATCATTTACATTTGTATTAGATACATTTGCATTTACATTTAAAAGGTCAGCGAAATGCTCAGTCCATCTTTTTATCACATTCTCTTCGCCTTCCACCAGTTTTCCCTCTTTATTCCTACATCCATTAAACTTGGGTTGATAACCCTTTCGGAACCAATTGACTTCTTTGTAAAATTTTCGGCTATCCTGTTCTAGGTTCAACTTTTCTATATTTTCTAATTTATTGTTCAGCATTTTTTTCTCCTCTTGTCTGCATATCTGTTTGACCTTCTTCTCAATAAGCAATAGTTTTCATGATTTTGCCTATGTGCCTCTGGAGTAATTTTTGTTGAGCCTGGTTTCTCTCTTTTATGGCTTCTCTACATTTATCATTAAACCACTCTGCATTCCTCTCATTCTTCGTTTCACCTAATTTTTCTCTCGCCGCATAGGTTAATGTTTCCTTCACCACTTTCCATTTCTCCTCTACATTCATCATCCTTTCCCAAACTTTTTCTTCACCGATCCTACTATCCAGAGCCTCTTGATATTCTTTACATCGTTCTTCATCTTTCAAATGATTTATATTCCACTTCGTTCGCTTTACAATTTTGGGGTTATTTACCCTAGATATTCTTTGTCTTAGGCATGCTTTTACAAGATAATGATCGGAGTCGCAGTTTGGCCCTCTCATAGTTCTTACATCAATTATGTTTGATGCGTGCCTGCCTGTGATAAGTACATGGTCAATCTGATTGACCATGTCACTTCCTGGTACTTTCCATGTTCCTTTGTGGATCCGCTTATGAGGAAAACAGGTACTTTTTATTATTAACCTGTACATTTCTGCAGTTTGCGATAGAAGGCTGCCATTTTCGTTTGTTGTTTCATGCAATGTATGTTTTCCAGCAACGGTACCTAAAGTATCTTCTTTGCCAATTTTGGCGTTAAAGTCACCAAGGAGAATGATTGCATCATATTTAGGTACTTTTTCTATATATTTTCCCAAGATTTCATAGCATTCTTCTTTAGTTTCGTCATCCGCGTCTTCGGTTGGTGCATATGCAGAAAACATAGTTATATTTCTGAATTTTCCTTTCAGCCTAATTTTGCATAGTCTATCACTGATTGGTTCAAAGCTTAAGAGGGCTTTTCTTGTTTTGTTATTAATGAAAAATGCAGTACCTGCTTGGCCGGTCCTTTTCTCAGGTCCACTATACAACAGAGAAAACTCCTTTTTATCAATTTTTCCACTTCCGCTCCATCTCACTTCCTGTAAAGCCGCTACGTCAATCCGATAGTTAATAAGTTCTTCAGCAATTTCATTTATTTTGCCCGGTCTCATCATTGAATTCACATTCCATGTTGCTAGTGAAATGTCAGGTATTCCCTGATTGTTCCGTTGGGATCGCCTTGGTCTTTTTCCATTATTTCCATCATTCATTCTATTTAGTTCGGTTTTCGGAACAATTAGTTTTTTACGAAGCGGGTTGTCAGCCCAATGTTCAACCCCCAACCTGGAGGGCCGGGTCATTTGCTTTCAGGGTTTCCCTCCCCTAGATCAACTGCTTTCACTACAGCTAGAGAGTATGATCTACCCTTGGTTTGAATTCGGAGTTATCCGTCTCCTATCCTTTGAAGATCCAACCCCTATCCATGCAAGGAAGCATGGGGTAGTGCTTTATCAATGGCGGCACTTGCTCGCCATGTCACAGTCACGTCCTTGGGTACATGTGGTATTTGTTGGTAGAGCTCTCACCACAGAGCACTCCCCCACACCCTGTTGTGACTGCCGCCTCGGTCCGAGACTGCTTATTCGAGTAAACTCTTATTCGCAGCTACCCACCATATCTGATGGGCTTTCACTATCCGCCACCTGTGACCCGCCCAGTAGCTGAGGCTCGCCCTGGGGATAATTCCACCACTCCATCAAAAACTCCTTTAAATGAATTATACAAATATATCAATATTTGTTGATATTTCAGAATGGTTAACAAATAATTTACATAAAACCAAGAGATGTAAACAGGAGTTACCATCCGCTTTTGCCTAATCTTCACTTTCGATAATAATATGAAATGGACCAGGATCTTCAGTCCAAAATTACATTTTCATATTTCGTGTATAATTTCCATTGTTTTGAATTTGTAATATTTTTTTCCATGTGAACTTAATGGAATTCTTTCAGAAAAAGAAATAATGAAAGATTCTGTGTATTCTTCTATTTCGAAAATAATTGTTGTGGTGATTGGTTCCGCAGAGCTGGAAAGCCTCAGAGACATCAGGACAATCCGTGGTAGCCTGCTTCATTTTGTGGTCATCGACCGGTTTCGGGCGTTCGCCCATCTTCAGAATGCGTTTTTCAGACAGTGTGACAACATAGATTTGCACAGAGCAACTTAGTTTCACACATTACTGAGTCCGTGAAGATGGGCGAACGCCCGAAACCGGTCGATGACCACAAAATGAAGCAGGCTAGGACGGAAAATGTCTCGAAAATAATTATTAATAATTTATATTTGTACAAACATCATAAGTTAAAATCATATAAAAGATATTAATGTTGCCATAATATGAACAAAATTGGTAAAATGTCCTGAAATAAATATCAAAACTTGTGGTTTGGTATCAGAGATATTTTCCGTGCTTAAGCTGTCTTTTTGTGGTCATCGGCCGGTTTCGGGCGACAAAAAGAAGCAGGCTATCAAGGAAAATATCTCTGATGCTTTCCAGCTCTGCGGAACCATCCACAACAACTTGTGGTTTGTTTTTTTTTGGAACCTTAGACAAAATACTGTTTATGGTCAGTTTTTTCCCCTGTGTTCCTTGTTTGCTAGTCGGAGCGCGGGGCCTGTCTTAAGCGCGCAGCCCTTTGCTTTAGCATCTCTCGCGTATGCCCTGAACCGGCCCAGTGTCAAATGATAACTTCTTTTTCTTACCAAAGTTTTTGGTTGGTGGCCAAATTTCGAAAGCCGCATTTGTAATATATCAATTCTTTTGTGGGCAAAATTATTTTCTTATTTGTTTAGAATTTTACTCGTATATCAAGAAGATATATTTTGTATTTTATTATTTATAATAAATATTTGCTATATTATTTAATACAAACCATTTTTGAATGAAATTAGCTACCATTAACAAATTTTCTTTTAATTCCAGTTTAGTACTGTTGAACAAGGATTTAATTATAAGAGCACTCAAGAAAGAACTAATTATTCCAGATTTTTCGTCATATTTCAAAATGATAGAAACTAAATTTGACGTAACCAAGTTTAATTATTCTGGAGAGGTAAAAAGAAGAATCCATTCATGGGGTTATTTCTTTATATATATATATATTTCTATTATAATAAACATTGTTTATAGGTAGTTTTATTGGCTCCACAAATGATGATTGGCAAGGAAGAATGGTGGGCTGTGTCTTTGTGTAGTGCGGATGGACAGAGGGCTGACTTTGGACAATCAGCTGTGCCAGTTGTTATGCAAGCAATCAAGTAAGATACATATAACTTATTTTAAAATAATTTTTTTTTTTTTTAATTTAAGGCGCGTCACATCTATTATCATTGGCGCCCGGAGCCTTCTCAGTGCAGTTATTTTATTGAAACCATTTTTAGCTCAAAAATGATTAGAAAAAAAATAGATAAAAAAAAAATTTTTATCAGAACATATTATAAGACCAACACAACACAGAAGTGTACAAGTTTTAAGTAAATATTCTCCTGTTCTAATCTTCTGATCTTCTAATCACACCCGATCGTTGAAAAGTGGTAAAAAAGGTACGACAAATAGCCGTCAAGACCTTCACAATTTATCCTTAACAAGCAGGTATGATGAGAGACTGCAAACCTCGTTTGGTTCACTGCTAACGAATTTAAAGATCGGAGAAAATTTATTGAAACACTATGCTAACACAAGGAAGGGATTAGCTCAGAGGTAGAGCATTGGACTCTCAGGCGGAGATCCCGGGTTCAAGTCCAGCAGTGCTGCCCTTAGAATTTTTCTTCCTAGGAGCCTCTACAGCTCACTGTTTGGTGATGGACAGTGTCGTCTGTAACGATAGGAAGGCCGGCAATGGACTGAAAATGCTCCGGGCGCCAATGACTAGATGTTGACGCGCCTTATTTAAAAAAACAACTACGCTAACAATCGCGGGAAAAATGTATCTCAGATTTTAATGTTTTTTACTAACAGATTCTTAATGATGAAGAATCCTTTAAAAACTTTTTGTATAGAACATTTATATTAATGATATTCATGGAAGGAATCAGGAATAAAATACTTTAACTTTATTAAAATGAAATGTTTAATTTAAATTTGGGATGATCTCCATTCGTAGCAGGCCTCGCTAAATCCCGTTACCTCGCTAACTTCCATGATAACCTCAGATCGTACCCGAAACCTCTCGTACAACTCCTTTCTTCCCGATCACTTCCTGGACGGCTCAGGACCTGATGGCCACGATATCACTTGAATTAATGTTGGCCACCACTGGATGACCAATATTCACATTAATATCAAGCCAATTTATACCTCTTCTTTAACATATTTGCTTGATGTACATTATGTTGTATGGTTGTAAATTTCAGATGAAAAGATAATGAAAAAAAAAACAAAAAATGGGATGTGCTTTCAATTGTTTGTAACAAGAGCCATGTATTGATCAATGGTCATCAATGATTCTCAACCACTGGTTCAGCGGGTCCACGGAAAAAATTCACAGGTCCGCGGAGATTTTTACCTGTCCGCATAAAAAAAATTTCTTATTCAAAAAAACAATAATAATAAAATTTGGAATGATAATTTTTGATAACATAATTTCAGGATCTAGAATCTATAATTTTGTCTTTGTGGGTTGGTAACACTGGAGCGTGCTCACATTTGTCACTTGTAACGTCGTGCATTTCTGTTTTTAACTGGACGGAGTACTCCAATTCAACTCTATACGAGAAAGCAATGAAAATGTTAGTGCCCTTCGTAACAACATATTTATATGAAGCGGAAATATTTTCATATATGACGGTAATAAAAAGTAAATTTTGAAATCGGCTTTCGGTTGTTTCACCGCTTCGACTTAGCTAGCTTGCTTAATTTAGTACCGACAATTGGAAAGTTAATTGAAGAAGAGCAGCAGCAATCTTCTCATTAACATTATATATGCCAAATAACAAAAAATTATGGATATTTAATTTTGTAGTAATCAGAGGACTGATTTTTCTTTGTTTCTATATGCAATGATTTTGTGATTATTTTTTATAATTTAGTGAGATTTTTCTCAAACGTTTATTTACTTATATATAATAATTACAATAATTACTTATCTTTACTTTTAAATATTATTGTAAGTAAATGATAATAAAACTGTTATAATTGATTTATATAGTACTTGGTTAATACCTAGTAAAGTTTTATTGTTAAACAAAACCATCAATCCGCGAAATTTTTTCACAAATTTTACCGGTCCGAGGGCAAAGAAAGGTTGAGAAACGCTGATGTAAATCATATGATCAATGAAAGCAGAATTGAGAAAACGCAATAGTTATTTGGTTATGTACGTAGTGGTGTCGCTGCAATAACTTATTATTTATTTATCTCCACTGTTATCAGCGCTCACTGTTAATCAGCTCATGAGAAAAAATGGGGAATACCCTTAGTGTGCGAACCTAGTACTGAAGGCCAGAACTAAATGCTCTTACGCGTTGTTCTAGTGCCTAGCGACTCACCTGTGGGCGAGAATTCAGGGTTCGATTTCCATGAGGACAAAGACGATGTTGACCCACCATCGAGGACAAACATTGGAAGCTACAGTTAGTATAGCTTTCCTCCTACAGCTAGTAATGGATCCGCGGCGGATTACCACCCACCTCCAATCAAAATCGCCATCAGGCAAAAGCCTTGGCACTTTATGGGCTTTCGCCAAAGTGAATAAAATCAAGTAAAATAGAATGTTTAGGGGTTAATGAAAACAGAGAAGGTTATATTTGAAAAAGTTATAGAATTTTAGGTTACTGAAGTAATAATGGTTTGACAATTTATTGTGTATATATCTGAAGTTCTATCGTTATATATTGTAACGTTAGTTTTATATAACAAAATGATTTTTAAATATATTAGGACATCAAATTTATTAACAGATTAAACAAATACAATTAACAGGAATAATAAAAAAATCAAGGCTGTGACAAGATCATCATGAGACAAAAGATTTTTCTAATATTTCAGAGTATTAACTATTCAATACTTTTTAATGGAAATAATACAAAATTGTACCCAAATTGCCTATATATATGATAATTAACATCTAGGACTTACATAAAGTTGGTATGGCCATACACGATTAATCTGTACGTACATTATTTTTCATCAAGACTTACACACTATAACTCCGATGGAATCCCTCTTCGTCATTCCCCCACGGTGCCACCATACATTAAATCTCCCGCCGTATTTCAAACGCGATAATGTCACAATACTATATATATTTTTATTTTCTCTTACTCCTAGTCAGATGAAGTATTGTAATCGTGTCAAATTTTAGATATCCATTTTTTTGAGGACCCCTGAGTCCAAAAAAGTGGTTTTTAGCAAATGGTCTGTGTGCCTTTGTGGATGTGAACAGCATAGCTCAATAACGAAAAACCGTAGAAAATTGAAACTTGATATTCCGTTTAGATATCACCATGGGATCTGACAGTACGTTATCTTCCTCAGTACGTTAAATTCCTCACCGGAAGTACCACTTTACTGCTTTTTTTTTTTTTTTTTTTTTTACTTTTTTGCGTTTTTCTTTAAAAAAAATGGCCCCGACGATTTTCTTTAAACTTGCTACATCAAACACACGTACAAAGAGCTAGAACTTTTATTTAAAACATTTCTCTGGAAAAATTCATTTAAGGACAGTTATGAGGGAGAGGTGGGGTTAGGTTTTTATCTAAAGTGCTATTTCAGTTTATTAGATAATTCTATCATCTAAATAATGTTAATTAGAAGTGAATATGTTGTTGAAGTTCTGAATTTAAAAAAATCGGATACCACTTTACTAAATGATTTTTTTTTTCACTTTTTCGCGATTTTCTCAAAACTGTATATAAAATAAACATACAAAGAGTTACAACTTTTATTAAAGCATTTCTCTGGGAAAATTCAGTTAAGGGCAACTTTAGGGGCGGGGGTGGGGTTATTTTTCTCTAAAGTGCTATCATAGCTAATTTAAAATTCTTCATCCAAAGAAAAATTAATGAAGAAATAAATAGATGGCTAAATTCTGAGTTTCAAGGAAATTAGTAAATCGGAAGTGCGCTTTTACTGAAACAGTTTTTTTTTTTTCATATTTCGACGAATTTCATTAAATTTGGTACACAAACTATAAAATTTGTCAATTATAATTTTGAGAACTGGAGTAAGAGAAAGTTGTGTGAGTGTTTCACACCAGATTTTTTTATTTTTATTTAACGCTGGAAATAATTCTAAAAAATTAAAAATTCAGCTTTATTTACTGATTTTTAAATCAGTGTGGAAAAAGTAATATTTCTTATAATAAAATAGAAAATAATATATACTTTAAATGTTTCAGCAAAATATTTTTTTATGGTTTGGCCCTAGAACTGCTGGGAAGTGCACGTGTCCATAAATATGTAGGTGTTAAATATGCTGAAATCAAATCTCAAGATATATTTTTAAACAAAGAAGGTATTTAAATGGTAAATATATTATTTATTATCAAATTTATTGCAATATCAGGAGAAGAATTTAATACGATTTCATCAAAATTTAGGTATACCTCATAATGCACTCACTTATGCTGGTGCTCTTGTAATTTGTGCACTCATCATGAGTGTAGGTTTGAAAAATATGGATTTATCACAGAAGTTTGAAACATATCTGCTTTATATGAGGGTATATTTATATTTTTTATCTAGTAATAATAATAGAAGAACGTTAAGATCATTAGAAAATTAAATTGAAAACTATTCAATTCTAAAAGTGCTGAATGAACTAGGGTTCTAAAACAGAACGATATTATACGACAAAGAGGCAGAATTGTTGTTATGGTTGGATTCGCAGAGCTTGAAAGCATCAGAGACTTTTTCCGTGATAGCCTGCTTTTTTTTGTGGTCATCGACCGGTTTCGGGTGCAATGGGATCAGATGTCTTGGAGAGGTGTTGTGATGCGATGAATAGTTGGGAGTTAGTTAAAAGATTTTTAGACGGTGTTGGGAGAGGTTGACAACCTTAGTCCAGGATAAAACACCCACACAATCATGCACCTTACAAACAACAAAAACAACAACCTTAGCCCAGCGGAAACACTGGCACACATTTTATAATATATGTAATCACCACCCAACCACAACATACTGGTGCATAGATTATACATATATTAAAAATTATCAATTATTAAGCCCAATTTTCGACAAAATACCTTGTACAATCATTTTCCTTCTTTCTGTAACAGGTACAATCACAATATTATATTATACTTATAAATTAATGTGAAGAATCCCAATTAACATGTTACAGATGCACAGCTTCAGCAATTCATCGCGTGTCACAGCATACGAGCGCTAACCACTCTACATTATCTAGAGTATGTTTTATTAAGGGGTATATCAAACTTATATATGTAAGCAAATGTGTACACAAACGTATGTATTTTAAGGTTACTTAGAGGATCCAACCAGTTACTCTTAAGAATATTAAGTAGTAATTAAGTATAAGAATTTAAGTATAAATTAAGGCCTATTCCATGTCAATTAATCATCAATTTCAGGACACTACATCATCTACGATGGAAACCTAAAACCTTCCCAGCAGAGAGCTCAAACCCAATTCCCAAAAGCGCTTCCTCCCTATCCCATGTGCGCGCAGCTCGCTAATAAAAAATTGCATGCTAAACAACGAAACAAAAAGAAATCAAGTACTTGATCAATAAACAAATTAATAAATAAAATGAATTAAAACAATTTAAAACTCGACGATACTAACCACGATGATGGTTGTTACACTATATAGCCAATAATATATATAGCACAAATGCTAGTAATAATAAAATAGGTACTGAATTACGTCAAGAGATCATGACAAGCAAATTGGACGCTCCAAAACGAACTTCAACAAAACATACACAAAGTCCCAAAGGGGATATACATCCAATAATTTTCTTTAATTTAACACACACACACACACACACAAAACACCATAAGGGAATTACAGACAAACTTCCTTTTTCTTCACACAGCCTTCTCACATTGTATCTTTCACCTTACACGGGGTTCGCCACTTCAGGATGTGTTTTGCCATTACATGTGATAAACCACTCCTGAAATGGCGAACCGCCCGAAACCGGTCGATGACCACAAAAAGAAGCAGGCATTTTCTGTATCACGGAAAATGTCTCTGATACAGATAGAATTTCTTGTATTTTTCATATGTAAAATTTCCTTATTACCTGTCAATTTTTATAAAAGCTACGGCAGCAAATACGATCTCCCCAAGCAACAAGCACACAAAAAACTGAAAATAATTTTTTGTAGTCTTCAAAAATTAACATATAGATCTCTATTTTTTTTTTTTTTTTGTTTTTCATACAAATTCATGAGTAAGTCCTGTTGTTTGCTTGTACATTGTTTGATTTATAACTACGCACACAGAAACTGAAGTTTTAAAACTAAATTAATCACAATTAATTAGGTTAAAAATGTTATTTGTTTGTGGCCATTAAATATAATGAGGATCGGGGAAAATTTTTGGGATTGGTGCACGTACAAAATATGAAACATTGATAATCACCAGTTGTTTTATTAATTAGTAAAAGTGGAGGGATTAGCTAAGTGGTTAGCGCGTTGAACTCCCACGCGGAGGTCCCGGGTTCGAGTCCAATGCTATCCTTAGATTTTTTTTCTTCCTAAGAGCCTCGACAGCTCACTGTTCCATGATGGATAGTGTTGTCTGTAGCGAGAAAATACTGGCCGGAAGCCGGCAGTGCACTGAGAAGGCTCCGGGCGCCAATGACCATAAATGTTGACGCGCCTTAAATTAAAAAAAAATTAAAAATAAGTAAAATTATGTATGCATTAAAACATTTGCCCCTCAGCTTTGTGGAGCACTTTTCTCTAACCACACAATTATTGTCGTGGTGCCTAATTATCGTGGTGCCTATTTATCGTGGTGCCTAATTATCGTGGTGCCTAATTATCGTGGTGCCTAATTATCGTGGTGCCTAATAATCGTGGTGCCTAATTATCGTGGTGCCTAATTATCGTGGTGCCTAATAATCGTGGTGCCTAATTATCGTGGTGCCTAATTATCGTGGAGCCTAATTATCGTGGTGCCTAATTATAAGTATGTAAAATTGCACTAAGAGAAAATGTCTTAGTGTTTCACAGCAGACTTTTTCTTCTTAGTAATACAACTGTCAATACTAATTAATTTTTTAATTTATTTCCAAAAATAGAATTTATGTTCCAAAAAGAAAATGTATTTCAATAATACAATGTTGCTATATGAAAAAAATAAA
This sequence comes from Triatoma infestans, assembly GCA_011037195.1. Lineage (NCBI taxonomy): Eukaryota > Metazoa > Arthropoda > Insecta > Hemiptera > Reduviidae > Triatoma > Triatoma infestans. The sequence goes on from JAAEAF010013920.1 coordinate 11,793, forward strand.
TCGCAAAATATGAAATCCACAGCATATTTTCTAAAAGCTCATGGTTGCATTCCAAGTGACTGCAATATTGATTCACTTTTAGATTTTTATTATCAAGTAAGTTAAATTTTTATTCTACTAAAATTACAATTAGATTAACAAAAATTGATTATTAATGTATATACATATATATATTTATTTATTTATTTATTTGTTTTTATTTTAAGGCAAGTGCTTTAGAAATTTCTTGTGAAGATTTAGCGTTAATGGGAGCTACACTGGCAAACGATGGTGTTAATCCAATTAGTGGGAAAAGAATGTATTCTAAAGAAAACAATCGATGTATATTGTCATCAATGAAATTGTTTGGCATTTATAACGCATCTGAGGATTTTTGCTTCAATGTGAGATCATGATTTAGAATTCTTTAAACATTTTATTAATATTATTTCATTAAACGTTGCGTTCGTGTTTGCGATATATGATAGACTGAAAATGTGGTCAAACTGCAGAACTAAATTGTCACTGCAAACTCATTGGAATTTATTGGAGTGTTTTGTGTAATAGTTGCAGTCTTCACCGCTTTGAGCAAGCTGGTGTTGGAGTTCGAAATTGGTGGGAGAATGTAAGAGAAAGCTTAATACCTTAGCTCGGAGGGGCAAACTGCAGCTTTACTGGGTACCCGGACATGCGGGAATAGAGGGCAATGAGAGGGCGGATCGGCTGGTTAAGGAAAGATCCTCCCTACCTTTTTGGGGTCCCAAGCCAGTCCTTGCCATCAATAAGAGGTTCTGTAATAGTCAGATTAGACTTTGGGAGACCGAGAGTTTTGAAGAAATGTTGGGAGGACATGCTGGATGCCTCCAAGCTAAAAGATGTATCGAAGGGACTAAGCAGGGGGTTTCAGACTACCTCCTGTCCCTTAGTGCAATAGTCCTGTCCCTTAGTGGTGGGTGTAGTGACTGGACACACATAAGTGTCTTGTCATTTGCATAATATAAGGAGTACGTCTAGTCCCATTTGTCAGAACTGTGAAGATGGAGTTAGGGAAACGGTGTAACACTATTTATATCAGTGCCCCTGTTTCGCTGGTATCAGGTTTCATGTATTGGTGGGGCAGCACTTATCGCAGGATTCGCTGGGAGGTTGGAGCTGAAAGATACTTTAGGGTACTGTAGACAACAACCAGTAGATTACCGGGGGGGATTTAGAGTGGGATAATTTGGGGGGGGCAGAGGGGTGGACTGGAAAGCTGTAGGCTTAGGTCCGGGCCCGGCAGGCACCCAGTTTTATTAATATTAATATATCAATATTTTTTCATTAAATTTTTCGATGAGTTTGCGATATGTGATAGAGTGATTATGGTCAAGCTGCAGAACTAAATTGCCACTGCAAGCTCATTAGGTGTTGATTGGACTGTTTTGTGTAATCGTAGTAGTCTTCACCGCGGAGCAGTGAGGATCAGGTAAAGGTGGAAACAACAATACCAAAGTTTTTGTGATAATCACTTTACCACAACAATTACTAAACTAAAACTGTAGGAGGTTTAAATTAAACATCACTCATAAAATAGTTTACTTAAATTTTCATTAAATTAACCCGTTAACCCCTAATAATAAATGAAATAGCAAAACGTTTTATAACATAAAAATAAAAATATCAAAAATATTTGCTATTCTGCGACCATTTTTTTTTTTTTTTATGATTATTATTTCCATAATTTCGCAATTTCGTGTTTAATTTTTGAAATTGCATTTTCCTAGAAATGCGTTTTGAGATTTCCTGAGTATGAAAAAAAATATATTTTTACCGATGGTCTGTGTGTGTGTTTATGTGCGTTAAGGTACAATCACCGCATCAGACATGAAGATCATATACATGGGACTAAAATCATCAATCGGAATTGCGAATTTACTGAATATTCTTTCAGTTTCACAAAAATGGTACCAAAGATTGATTTTTAAAGTTTATATACAATGTAAACACATCGTAATAGCCTATCACTTTTATTTGTAATATTTGGGGGGGGGGGGGTATATTGTTTGGAGAGGGCGCTTTCTGGGAGCTGAGGATTTTCCTATGATTAGGAATTCTCAATTTAGTAAAAGATGTAGGCATTATTGTTGAAAAGATTAAACATAATATTATCTCAATTGACATAAATAAACTCATTCTTCCATTCAACTCTATCAATAGATATTTTAGATCGCTTGGTCTTACTGAACCATATTCACAATTCAAGTAGTCCAGTATTTATAACCGTAGAATTGCTAGTCAGTAGCGTTCATACCGACTTAATGGGACTGGAAAATCATCAGAAAATCCCTAAAAACTAAAAAAAAAAATAAAAAGTAAAGTGGCACTTCCGGTTGAACGATTTCTACGAGAAGCTTATTTTCAGGTCTACTGTGGTAGCATTTTAACGAAATATTAAGTTTTAATATTTTGCGATTTTTTTTTTTTAGTTTGAGATATGCTGTCCCCCTCACACACACATACATACATACACACATACCGACCAAAAAAACACTTTTTTTTTGGATTCGGGGGACCTCAAAATGGATATTTCCGGTGAAAACTCGATATCGAAAATTTGACACGATTACAATACTTCCTCTTACAAACAGCAGTGAGAGAAATTAAAAAAAGTACTTTCCTGACTAATTCTAGAGGAAAACATAATCCAACCCCTCCCTTAAAAGTCACCCCCTTAAATGAATTTTTCCCAGAGAAATATTTTAAATAAAAGTTGTAGATCATTGTATATATAGTTTATATAAGAAGTTTCAAGAAAATCGTCAGAGCCATTTTTGAGAAAATCAAGAAAAAGTGAAAAAAATCATTTGGTAAAGTGGTAAAGTAAACGCACTTCCGGTTATCCATGTTTTTTTTTAACTCAGAATTTCAACAACAAATTTAATTCTAATTAACATTATTTAGATGACAGAATTATCTAATAAACTGAAATAGCACTTTAGATGAAAACTTAACCCCCCTCCCCCATAACTGCCCTCAAATGAATTTCCCGGGAGAAATGTATCAAATAAAAGTTGTATTTCTTTGTATGTGTAGTTGATATACCAAGTTTAAAGAAAATCTTCGGAGCCATTTTAGAGAAAATCGCAAAAACGTAAAAATATCAACTAGTAAAGTGGTACTTCCGGTTGAAGAATTAACGTACTGTCAGATCCCATGGTGATACCTAAACGTAATATCACGTTTCAAATATCTACGGTTTTTCGTTCTTGAGCTCTGTTGTTCACACACACACACACTTACACACTGTTAGGTCGCGGCACCTTTGACAGATTAGCTTTGCCTCGCTATTTCTAAATTATTTCATCGCCACATATTTCCCACGCCTCCCCGCCTTTTACCTCTCTCTCTCTCTCTCTTGGTAGTGGGATTGTCGGCGCCTTTCATCGCTCCGGGTTCGCGCCTTACTTATTTTTCCCCACGCTTCAAACGTTCTCCTCCTATAAAAATTTCTTCACTTACCTTCAGTATCTCGCCAATGCAACTTCGTATTTACCCTTCATCTTCTTTAGTTAGTGTTTTACTGTAAATTCGCCTTTTATGTTTCGCGTCTCTTTATACGCTCCTATTCGCCTTGTTAATTAATATTAATTCATCGGTGAGTAGTAAAAATCATCTCTTCGCGCCATCATCTTCACGAGGCTATTTTACCTGCGCCTTAGTGGACTCGCCATCACCCACCGCTTCAATAACGGCATCATCCGCTTCTAAAGGAGCATTCCAATCCCTCTACACCATCTGAATTCCTTTCTTTCGCCACACACACACACATACCCCACCTCTTCCTTTCTCAGTCCGCCATTCGTCTCATCAACCCTTCTTTGATTCATCACTCACCGTCACCAAGGGGTAAGTCTCGTTTTCATTTGTTTCACATTATTATTCATTTTTGTTTTTCACCCGCTACTCGCCATCTCGTCTTGGGTGTCTGCCGCGCAGACACATACTGTCTGTGAGGCAGTCACCCAAGGCGAGATAACAAGCGTAATCTACATGAAACCTACAGGATCTCAAACCAACTTACATTCTGTAATCTATATATATAGCGCCATCTTCCTTCATAAAACGAAGAAACTAAAAAAATACAGCAATATTTCTCTTTACAATAGTAAGAATATATTGTGTTTATTCTCTGAGAGAAAAATATATCTAATGATCGCTTGCAAATTACTTTTTTTTTTTTCTTGTTCTTTAGAAAACGAAGATGCAGTTCTCGCCTGTTCTCCCGCTAGATAAAACTAGATATTACTAGCCATGGAGACGAAGGATTTAGGAAAATCCACACCTATAGTTCTTAGCCTCTGTGTGTGGGACTTCTCTTAGCTAAGAAGGCGCCGATAGGAACGTGCAGGCAGTCTTGGAAACAAAATGGGATATTAATATTCTAAAATGGGAATATTTTGAGTTATGTCATCGAAATAGTGAAAAACGTTTAATACGAATACGGTTAACATGAAATCATACCGATCCCGACAAAATGCTAAGTAATTTCACGAAACAAATATCGCTAAACACGAAAAATTTCATATCTCGGACGAAAAAAAATATAACTGTTTTCTGCAGCCATATCGTCACGCACCGCCATTGTCAAAACATTTCAATTAGTTTTCGAATTCGGTGAATTTTGTGTTTTTTATAATTTTAATGAATAAACAAATTTTTTTTTCGTGTACAATGGCGAGAAATCAGGACGAAAACGAACCACTATTTTATCGTTTAACAGGAAAAAATATTTCGGTACCCTCAGTATCGTTAAGTCCCTTCAGAATGAAAAGAGTTAAAAAAAATCTTATTTGCTTAACAAAAAAAAATTTCTTTTTAAGTTTAAAACAATGAAATTATATATTACAAATATAATTTTAATAAATATATATAAGCATTTAGCTTTTACAAAATTATATAACATTGCAGGTAATTCATATTTTGTACTAATTAAAGGTGGGTTTACCAGTTAAATCCAGTATTACCGGACATATATTGCTGATTATTCCTGGACTTGGATCTTTTGCACTTTTTTCACCATTAGTTGATGATAAAGGTATCAGTTGCCGAGGTAAAGACTTTTGTAAGGTAAGATTAAATATATATATAATTAATTGATAGACAGATAGATTATAGAGTTTTTAGTAACAGCATTATAATTAGTACATAATTCATTAAAAACACAAGCATAGAAAATACTGAGTGCCGAATCTATGTTTATATATAAGTAACTAACAACCTTCAAATTAGCTTGAATAGGAAGAAAAAATGTAATGAATAAAATAAAATATAACTCGTTAATATAATTACCAGAAAAAAATAAAATATACG
>JAAEAF010013921.1:0-13868 GCA_011037195.1 Triatoma infestans
CACTACGTGCCATTACCCCTTTTCCACTCTACCATACTCTAACATAATTTCAAGTGTAAAGTCCAGGCGGTCAGTGTCACTTATCATATTATAGAGTGTTAACCATATTTAGTTAATTCATTCAAACCAGACCATTTCTCTCCTTTAACAACCCCATTATATCAATATTAGTAATAAATATATCAGCTTGTTGATCAAATGGCCATCCTGTTCTAATTAGTAGACATTTCTTTAGAAGAGGTTGCCTGATGTTTTCAAAGAATTATTGTGATATACATAATGTGATTAAATTGTTGCGGCACTAATAACAATATAAAATAAAAACCCGGCACTAATAACAATATAAAATAAAAACCCATACACAAAAGTTCTGCCTATCGCAAGGCTACCCCCCCCCCCAAATTCTAGGAATCAGCTTTGCTTTAGCGCAGATCTTAAATGAAATATGCACTAAAAGATGGAGCTATATTTTTTTTGTGTGTGTGTGTTTTCCTCCAAAAAGTACCCCTAATTGGAGAGAGTTTATTAAAAATTTTTACATACTGCATGTATAATGCAAATCAACATTTATTTAATTATCTATCTTTTTATATTCTTCTTGAAGATGCAATTTCACTAACAATCATTACAAAAAAAGAATAAAGAAAAAAAATTAAATAAAAAAAATTAAAAATTATTCCTTATTCAGCTTATAAAAATAAGAATTATTCCCTATTCAGCTTATTCCTTATTCATCTGTTTAAATGTTTAGAAAAATAAAAATTTTTACAAAATTAAGATTAAAAACAAAACAAGTACTTATGCTATTAGGGAATAATGAAAGATTTTAACGATTTACTTGAAAAATGAGCAATTTTAAATGAAAAATTTTGAATTAAATGAATTAAATTTTTAATCCCCAAAAATTCAATGAATTGAATGAAAAATTGAAGTGATTAACTTGCAAGATTATCCAGATCTATTTTAGTGATAATTTCAATAAAATCTACATGTAAATGATGAATAAGGTTTTCCTATGTTGTAGGCCATCCATATCCCGAGTTGCTACTGTGCTTTTGTACTGGCAGGTTGTCTCTCTGTGTGCTCTATTTTAAGTTCATTTTTTAGTAGTTTATCATCCTTACTTCAAGTAAAAATTTAGTGCATCGTGTGTGTTTCGTCATGTGCTTTTCAGTGATGCTATTTATTTAACAAAATTCTAAATAATTTTGGTAAAAAACTTGAAAAACTGCAAATTCAAGGTCAAGAACTTTGTTGATATAAGTGCATTTCATACAAGATAAGCAAGTTTATTAGTAGTGGGAGATTTTACAATCACGCCCACTTGTTTACCTTTCAATACTAGTTCTCAGGGTTTAAGGTAATCTTTATTAATCTGAAACACAGCACTAAGTACAAAATATTTGAATCAAATATATATATAATTTAATTATATATCTAAATATGTCTGACGGGTTTAAAGAAATAATGGAAAAACTGGAAGAAATAAACGGAAATCTGGTAAAAAAAATTGAAGATTTAGAATCTAAAGTTAATAATTATCAGTCTCAATTATCTATCACATTAACAAGATTCGAAGTTTTTGAAACTAGCTACAAGGACCTTAATGAAAAAATTAATAATACAAATAAATTTATTATGAATTTACAAAAAAGTTACAGAGAAAAAATGTAATACTCTACAATTTCAGCGATGTGAATTATAATAATGTCCAGGAAATAGAAAATAAAATTTTAACCTTTATTCAGGATGTTTTAGAAGTTCCGATAACACTGAATGACATAGATCAGATCAAAATTCTAGGCCGCAATGAAGCAATAAGTAAGCCAATTTTGGTCAAATTTCTCTCAATGAGGAAAAAAATAGAAGTGCTTAAAATGTCCAAGAAGCTTAGAGGTACTAAAATAAGTTTATCTCAAGATTATTTGCCTGAAGTAAGGTGGGAGAGAAAACAGTTGTTACCGTACATGCACCGAGCACGTAATATGCAATGTAGAGCTATGTTAAGATACAACAAGCTGATGATAAATGGAAATATATTCACATTAGACGAATTAAAAACATTAGACCTTGAGGAAACTTGTTCATCTGGTACGGCTACTTCAGAACATGAAGAATCGGATAGAGAAAAGAATGTGATGAACAAAGAAACGATGAAGCAGCCAAGACAATTAAGAAGTAGACAGGTGAAGAGTGCTGTGTTGAAGAGTGATCCCATTATGAAATGGATTCAAAAAAAAGAGAAAAGTGGAGACACTGGTAGGAAGAAGACAGGGAAGAGTCCACCAGCTTAGCAACCAAGGCGAGATAGAGGCGAATCAAGTATCCACAGCCATAGTCCTTCACAACGAATGCCGAGGCAGTCTGATGAAACGGTCAATTTAAATGTAACTCAAGCGGTTTGTAAAGAAACAGTAGTCGGAAATACAGGTACTTTATTTAATATTCTGTTTTGGAATATTGAGGGGTTTAATAAGCTATTTCGCTTAAATTCTGAGTTAATTACTTTTTTGCGTAATATATCAGTAATTTGTTTTTCGGAAACTTTCTTAATTAATGATATTAAAGCTAAACCTAGCTGGTTAAATGAGTTTTATGAATTTAACTTACCTGGGATTAAAACTAATGTGAGGGGCAGGGCCAGTGGTGGCGTTACTACTTTTGTCAATAAACTCTGTTGTGACAAAGCTGTTTTAATACACTCTTCACAAGTAGGTTTATTTATTAAGCTATGTATAAATACTTTTTCAATAATTGTTGGTAATATTTATTGGAGCCCAAGTGCGGAAATAGATAAATTTATAGAATTATTGGAAGAAGCATGCTTAGAGATTAAACTTAAAGAAAACTCTGAATTTTTCATATTTGGTGGGGATTGGAACGCTCGAATTGGAGAATTAAATCAGTTGGACGATTTATTTTTTGAAGGCACTTCTTTAATTGGTAGCAGGGAAAGTTTTGATAAATTTTGTGATACCAGAGGTAGAAAGTTAGTTGCTTATATGGAGGAAAATGGCTATTTACTGGTAAATGGTAGATCGCAAAGTGATTCACCAGGGCATTTCACTGATATTACAGCAAGAGGTATGAGTGTGGTTGATGCTATATGGCTCTCACCTAATTTAGTTGGTTTTGTAAATGATATGAAAGTGTGCCCTGTACCTGACCTTAGTTGTCATTTACCTCTGAATTTATCACTAAATAATTTATGTAAACGCTCTGGAATAAAAGAAAAGAAAGTGGAAAAACAAAAGTATTATTTGGTTAGAAATGAGGCTAATGTAATTAATTATCTTGCTCTTCTCTCACAAAAGAATAATATTTACTTTTACTCAGATAATCCCAGTTTACTGTATGAGAATATGTTAAAATGTTTCAAAGATTGTGCTCTTGAATCAGGTCTAATTAAACTAAAGAAATATGTTGATTTTAATCTATTCTCAAAAGACAAATTATGGTTCAATCATAAATGTAAAATTGCAAAAAAGGATCTTAGAATTTCATATAAAAATTTAAAAAAATCTGCTTATTCTGAAGATAGTTTTGTTCTATTCTCACATACTAAGAAGAAGTACCAAAGTACTTTAAAATATTATAGAAATGAATATTATAATAATATAATTGATTGTTTATCCAATACCCGTGATTCAAAATCATTTTGGAAAGTTATTAAGGATTTCAATGTAAATAAAAAAACCGTACATGATACAATAGTCACAATTGATGAGTTTATAGATTATTACAAAGATTTTTATTCACATAGACTTTTACTTAATTTGGACTTATTTGATAATTTGAATTCTACTTTAGATTGTGAAATTGATTTACCAGAATTACAAATAGCTATACACCATAGTAAATCAGGGAAGGCTCCGGGGTCAGACCATATCCCGTATGAGATTTATAAATTAATGCCAGATAACTGGGAGCATTATGTTTTAAATTTATTCAATACTATAATGCAGAAAGAAACGGTACCAACCAAGTGGGCAGAAATTCTAATCTTTCACTTGTATAAAAAAGGGGATCCTCATGATCCAGGTAATTATAGAGGTATTGCCCTAATAAACACTATAGTTAAATTGTTTACTTCCATATTAGCTCAGCGTATAATGAACTGGGCAGAGCAAAACAAAATATTACCGGAGGAGCAAAACGGCTTTAGGTTAGGAAGAGGATGTATCGATTGCATTTTTACATTAAATTCTGTTATTAATATTAATTTAGGATACAAAAAAAGACCAGTTTTTGCAACGTTTGTTGATTTTAAACGGGCTTTTGATTCCCTTGATTATGCAAAGCTGTGGCCGAAACTTTCTTCTCTTGGGTTAAGTAGAAAAATGATAACTATCCTAAAAAATTTATATGATCAAGCAGTTATACTGTTAACAGATAGTAATAGAACTGAAGCAGTTGATGTAACACAGGGAATTTTACAAGGAGATTCTTTATCCCCATTAATTTTCTCCTTATTTCTCTCAGATATAATCAACAGTTTTAGAAATAGTAATTGTTCTGGGATTAATATTGATTCTAAAAATGAAATTCTGGCTCTTATGTATGCGGATGACTTGATTTTACTAGACGATACTTGGTTCGGCACAAGTAAAAAATTAAGATCTTTGGCTGAATACTGTGATAAAAATTCACTTTGTGTTAACGTCGATAAGACGAAAATAGTCATATTTAAAAGAGGAGGTAAATCTAAAATATATAAACCCTTTTCTTATAAGGAGCATACAATAAAAATTAGTAAAACTTATATGTATTTAGGCGTTTTATTCTCCTCTTCGGGACTTTTTTCAATCACAACTGACGAATTTATTAGAAAAGCGCAAGTGGCATCCTTTAAAGTACGAGAGGTTTTAGTGAAAACTAAATCTAATTCATTAAATACTAAATTAATGTTACTAAAAGTTATGGTGAATTCTGTCCTTCTATATTCCGCTGAAATATGGGCCCCTATGTACTCTTACAAATTGGAAAATGTCTCTTTGAGATATTTTAAATCTATTTTTCAATGGCCGCGCAACACACCCAATCATTACATTCGTCTGGAAATTGGACTGGACAGAATAGAAGTAGAAGTTGTTAAAAGAATGCTAGCTTGGTGGCACAAGATTCAACTGATGGAAAACAACCGCCTACCAAAAATTTGCTTATTTGCCTTGCAAAATCTGGCCAGTTTGCAGACAAAAGAAATTAAATACAATTGGTTTTTACAATTGGAAAATAAATTAACTTGTATTGGAGCGGTCGATATTATTCATAATCATATTCAAGGTAATAGCACACTAATTCAAACTGACATTAAAAATATAATACAAAAACTTAAAAATAATCATTTTTCTACTGACATAAATTCCGTACTTGAATCTCGTTACAATCCCAATTTTAGATTAATTAGCAGCCTAACTTTAGGAGAACCATATTTACAATTTAGAGTCCCTATTTCTAAACTTAGAGTGGTCAGTCAGATAAGAATTTGTCAGCCTAATAACTGTACAATAATTTATAAAGGTATCCGCCACAAATTCGAAGGTTACATCTCAGACTGCCCTACATGCAATAGTAAAACACAAGATAATTTGTATCATTTTCTATTAAAGTGTCCCACATATGTTAATAATAGGTCTAAATATATAGGTAGGTACATCAATAATGATCTTGATGAAAAGAGCAATGTAGAGTGTTTGTTATATATTAATGACTCAGATAAATTAGATAATTTGTTCTATTTCATTGTTAATTCTCTAAAGATAAGAAATTTAGCTGTTTTGTGAATGTTTTTATTTATTTGTTTTATTTTATTTTGTTTTAACTTTTTATTTCATTTTATTGCAAGAAGACTCATTTACTGGTTTATGTTACATTTTGTTTAAGACATGTATATCTCAAGTATTCTAAAGTAGATGATTTTGATCTATTTAAATCTTCTAAATTATCAAAATTTGTTTATTACCAGAGAGAGCTTTTATGTTGATTTTGTATATAATGTAACTGCTTTATTGATGTTTTTTATTTTATTTGTATTGCAAGAAGCAACTCCATTTGTATGGGGGATAACCCCAAAAACAAATTAATAAATATTCTATTCTATTCTATTCTATCAGCTTAAAAAGAAGTTTACAATTTTGTTGAAAATCAATTTCGATAATGAAATTGTAAAACAAATGTAATTATCTTCTAGTAATTGTTTATGATCTAAGGGCCATCCTGTCTAATTAGTAGACCGTTTCTTTAGAAGAGGTTGCCTGATGTTTTCAAAGAATTATTGTGATATACATAATGTGATCCTTTTTGATTTAAGCCATAAAATAATAAAATATCTCACGGATTAAAAAAAATGTTGCGGCACTAATAACAATATAAAATAAAAACCCATACACAAAAGTTCTGCCTATCGCAAGGCTACCCCCCCCCCCAAATTCTAGGAATCAGCTTTGCTTTAGCGCAGATCTTAAATGAAATATGCACTAAAAGATGGAGCTATATTTTTTTTGTGTGTGTGTGTTTTCCTCCAAAAAGTACCCCTAATTGGAGAGAGTTTATTAAAAATTTTTACATACTGCATGTATAATGCAAATCAACATTTATTTAATTATCTATCTTTTTATATTCTTCTTGAAGATGCAATTTCACTAACAATCATTACAAAAAAAGAATAAAGAAAAAAAATTAAATAAAAAAAATTAAAAATTATTCCTTATTCAGCTTATAAAAATAAGAATTATTCCCTATTCAGCTTATTCCTTATTCATCTGTTTAAATGTTTAGAAAAATAAAAATTTTTACAAAATTAAGATTAAAAACAAAACAAGTACTTATGCTATTAGGGAATAATGAAAGATTTTAACGATTTACTTGAAAAATGAGCAATTTTGAATTAAATGAATTAAATTTTTAATCCCCAAAATTCAATGAATTGAATGAAAAATTGAAGTGATTAACTTGCAAGATTATCCAGATCTATTTTAGTGATAATTTCAATAAAATCTACATGTAAATGATGAATAAGGTTTTCCTATGTTGTAGGCCATCCATATCCCAGAAGTACTGATTTAGAAAATAAATGTTTTCTTTTGTTATCTAAGAGAGAACAATCGAACAACAAGTGAGTTGGTGTCTGCTCGCTAGCTCCATCGCATTTGCATACCGAAGTATTCGCAATCTTAAAACGGTAGAAGTAGCTTTTGAACCTACCATGGCCGGTTAGGAACATTGTTACATGTGGATGGTTTAAGTTAAAATGCTTAACAGACACTGATGGGAAAAACTGCTTTGTGTATTGCCCTTTTGATGTTTGCCTCCATTCCTGTTCCCATTTTCTCAGCAAGGATAGCCTTATTTTGGTCTTAATATAGGATTTCGGATACCGATCGTAAACAAAATCCAGAGTATTATCTTTCGAAGCTTCCTTTGCTAGAAAATCAGTTCTCCCATTACCCTCATGTGAGCTTTTATCCAATTAATTGAGAAGATCCAACCGTCTTCCTCTGCCATTGATATTAGATGCCTTCTGATGGTTTCAACAAGAGTATGGTGAATGTTACTGTTACTTAACATATCAATCGATACCTTACTATCTGTGTGGATAATAAATGTTTTCTTGTCGACATCCAATGTCTGCATATGAAGCCACTCCACCGCCTTCAAAATCGCCAACGGTTCTGCCTCATTGTTTGAGCAAATTGCGTCCAGCCTGTACTTTCCAGCAAACACTTCAATGTCACCTCCATATACTACCGCTGCACACCCCAGCATTGTTATTTTCTTTACTTCTATCCGTGTAGATGTTCCATATCTTCTCCTCATTTTGTGTACAATTATAAATTTCTAAGTTTGCTTTGGAAGGATGCATCCAATTGTAATACTTAACTGGTCTATCATATCGAGAATTATCCAAATCTACAGATGAGGGTTTACCCATTATCACATATAAGAACTCCTCTCTTCCTTCTATTAAAGAAACTATAGGAATTTCTCCTGCAATAACACATGACGCTTCGTAAGAGATGGTCCGGAAACCTCTTATTATTCTCAACAACATTAATCTCTGAACTCTTTCAAGCTTTCGTTGATTATACTTTAATTTCAGTGCATCTTGCCATACCTGCGCTCCGTACGTAAGAAGCGGTACTATAGCTCCTCTATAAATTATTTTTAGTGCATCCCTGCAAATCCCCCAGTAAACTTTGGCGTACTAGATAATAAATTAATTAGTTTAAGAGATTTACCAGTTATTGTATTGATGTGTTGGTTCCAATTTAGTTTAGAATCTATGGTAATTCCTAGATATTTAAGTTCTTCGACATTTTCCAGAGTTTACCCTCCCATGTTACAGAAATTGTTGGTGGTTGTCTTTTCCGTGATATTAATAGAAGTTTTGTCTTGTCCGGATTCAATTGAGTTCTACTGATGTGTGACCATTCACTTATCTTGTTAAGTTCCTCAGAAACTATGTGTTCCAATTCTAGTGTATCCTTGGCTGATATCATAATAAGGAAGTCATCTGCAAATGCCAAAACTTTTGTTTGACTTCCATATGGTATTTTAAGGAGAGAATCATACTGCACATTCCAGAAATGCGGTCCGCTACACGATCCTTGTGGACATCCCTGAGTAATATTTTTATGAATTCTTGTATCTGCAGTAGATAAAGTAGCTCGCCTGTCGATAAAGAAACTGATCACCAAACCATATAAATTCTTAGGGCATTCTGACTCATACTGCATCTTAAAAATGTTTGGCCACCAGGCCGCATTGAATGCTCCAGCGACGTCCAGTGATATGAGGCAGGTTATATGTTTCCGCTTTAAGTTGTTCTCAATGAAATGTTTCGCTTCCAAAACTGCGTCTATTGTACTTGTTTGAGGTCGAAATCCATATTGTGATGAAGACAGATACTGTCCTTTAATTAAATAAAACATGATCCTATCTATCATAAGCTTGTCTAGTATTTTTCCATTAACTGAAAGAAGACCGACTGGGCGATATTTTGAAACCTCTTCAGACAATTCTTTTCCAGGCTTCATAATTGGAATAATTTTAGAAACTTTCCATATTTTTGGAAAATGTTTCTTGTGAAGGCATTCATTGTACAAAGTTGTCATATAATTCGGTAGCGATAAAAATACGTTTCTTACCATTTCAGCTGTAATCCCATCTGATCCAGGTGCTTTCTTTAATTTCATACTATTTACTGCATTCTTCACCTCATTAACTGAAAAAGGTTCATCATCTATGGTATCCGGTAAAATTTCCATATAACTTCTCAATTGTTTATGTTCATCTGTGTCATTTGAGCTGCAATCGTCTGGAGTGAACGAATCAAGCATTACTTGTAGAGTTTCATCCCTAGAATTAGTAAATGTACCGTCATTTTTCCCGATTGTTTTAAGAATAGAAGGTGTCTTCAATTTCCCAGCTGATACTTTATAAACAAAGTTCTAAGGGTTTCTAGAATCAATTGTATTGCAAAAATGTTTATATTTTTCATTTTGCATTGTTTCTTCATATTTTCGTTTAGACTCAAAATACTCTTGTTTCCTCTCTTCCCGTAACATACAGTCATTGTAAGTTCTTTGAAACTTTCTTCTTAAAAAGTTTACTGTTCTTCTTTAATCCGTTAGTTCTGATGTCCAATATGGGACAGATCTTCGAGTTCTGGGGCTTTTCTTTAGAGTTTCTTCTTTAAAAACCTGTCGGCAAGAACTGGTAATAGCGTCATTATGAACAAGGATAGCTTTATCCAAGTCTTTAGCAGATTTAATCCATTCAACTAACTTTAAATCCAATTCGGTAGCTTCTAATCCCAAGTTCTTACTTATTTTTGCAAAATTAAATCTTAGTTTTTTAGAAAACAAGTCCCAGTCGCCGCCCTTTGTGATAAAAAGAAAACAGTCTAAGTCCTTATTGGTGCTCGAATTATTAATATTTAAATTAAAACTGAGAATCTTATGATCGCAGCAGCTTTCCTCTAACCCGTTCATCCAGAATCCAATATGACCTAACATTGAATTATTAACAATAGTCAAATCTATGTTTCTTTTAGCCCTTGAAGTTTCAAAAGTCGGTTGTCCATCATCCTCGTTCACTATATGCAAATTTTTAGACGCAAGAAACATTTCTAATACTTTTCCTCTCTTATTGGAAAGAGTATCATACCAGCTTTCTGAACGGCAATTGTATTTTGACTTTTTATCATTTAATATTGTTATAGGTTTATTAATGTCCTCGTTTTTAAGCAGATTTTTCTGTTTTGATTTTAATTGTACTTTCTGCATTATCTAAATCTACCATCTGGAATGTTTTTACTATGTTAATTCGAGGGGAGCAACTTTTTTAAGGGTTTGGCCTCTAATTCTACATTTTTATCATTAATTCACGACATAACTTCTCTAATCTGTTTTAATAGGTGATTCTATCATCATACCGTTATTTTTACACTTTTTAAGCTTACTTACAGCAATTTAAAGTTTACTCGGGATCAAACATTCTTTTTATTAGAGATTTTACACCTTACTACTGTGATGTGACGTTTTAGAAGTAGTTATAGCTTTAAAATTAATTACTGGTGTACTATGGGTTCCTTTTTGTTGTGGTGGTTGGTTCCGCAGAGCTGGAAAGCATCAGAGACATTTTCCGTGGTAGCCTGCTTCATTTTGTGGTCATCGACCGGTTTCGGGCGTTCGCCCATCTTCAGGATGCGTTCTTCAGACAGTGTGCCAACACAGACTCGTACAGAGACTTAGTTTCACACTAACTGAGGTGTATTCTTAAATACTAAACTCTTAAACTAGGTAAAGGGATGTGGCCAGATGGGTGGGAAAACACGTGTTTGGGTTGTTAAAGGGCAAATTCTTTTCTTACAGTGGACGCGGGGGTCTAATCTTTAAACTCTGTTGTTGGAGGGAGACTTATTTCACAATTAACTAACCAAAATATTAAGAATATACAAAAAATAAAAAATAAGATACACAAAATAAATCTAAATAAAATTAAACAACGATTAAACTAACATTTTAAAATTCATTCATTCGTTTAAAACTGAACGATTTTTTATATAATTAAGTTAAGTTTTCCAGTTCCAAAGAATTAAGAAATTCCAGTCATTCTTTCACTTTTTCACGCAGCCCTCACATCCTCGCAAGCATGTATACCTAATTATGTTTTCTTATATAATTAAGTTTTTTATTATGCATCCCACAAACCATGTCACATCATCACTCACATACATCATCCAAATACGCACCTTTTTTTTTTTTTTTTAAATATATATATATCTAAACTAGTAAAGTTATATGTACATAGTAGATTTAAAACTAAACCTAACCTTAAAATCTATTTAAGAACTATTTGTTGCGTGTGTAATTGTGTTTCTGTTGCTATTGTGGGAAGAGTGTTCTGAATAATGGTTCACTAGCAAATTTTGTCTGTTCATTTATTAAGTTTTGTGTTTTTCGTTTATATATTTCGAGTTGTTCTACTATGTCAAGTCGTCGTCCTTTGTGGCCAGAGTGTATTAGTTTCATCGTGGTCGTTATGTCATCGGGTTTGTGTTTGTTAGTTTTTAGGTGATTGGCGTAATTTGAGTCAACTTTGTCGTATTTGTATGATCTGATGTGTTCGGTAAATCGTTCCTTGATTTTTCTGCCGGTCTGCCCCACGTAAATGTTGTCACAGTCTGGGCACTTCAACTCGTAGACCCCACTGCTGTCATACACGTCAGTGAACTCGGTACGAGTGCGGAGTTTTTTGCCTAATTTGTTGTTTGTCCGGAAGGATGTCTTAATGCCCAGTTTTTTGAAAAAATTTGTGAGTTTGTACGTGTGGCTTCCAATATATGTGAATGTGGCGAATTTGTCTGCTGTTTTTTTGTCAGTCCTATTTCGGTGGTGTGGTTCGTTTTTGAGGAGTTTATTAACGATGTTTGTATTGTACCCATTGTTTTCAGCTATTTTGTAGATTGTCTGCAATTCTTGTGTGTGGTTCGCGGGTGTGAGGGGTGTGTATTTAAGTCTGTTCGTTAGGTGTCTAAGTGCAGCTAGTTTGTGTTGGGTGGGTGGTTGGAATTGTGCGGTATGATAGCATCCGATGTAGTTGCTTTTCTGTATATTCCGTACTCTATTTTATGGTCGGTTCTTGTGAGTTTCATGTCCAAGAAGTTGAGGGTGTTGTTCGTTTCCTTTTCGTATGTGAATTTTATTTTCTTGTTTATGTTGTTAAGGTAATGTACTATTTTGTCTACGTCTATGTCGTTTTGCAATATGAGGAATAAATCGTCCACGTATCGTGCATAAAACGTTACGCCGAACTCCTCTTTCAGTTTGGGTACGTAAGTTTCCTCCATGTTTTGTATAAATATTTCTGATAGTATGGCCGATGTGGGGTGCCCCATTCCCAGTCCGTCGGTAGCGAGGTAGAACTTGTTATTAAATCTAAAGTAGTTTTGTGTCGTTGTGGTTTGTACTAAGTTCGTGAGTTGGTGGACGAATTGCATGGATTCTTCTCGTTCCAACTTCTGTTTCATTAAGTCCAGTGTGTCCGTGATTGGTATGGAGGTGTATAGGTTGGTAATGTCAAGGGACAGCAAACGGGAATTGGGGGTGAGTTTTATATTTTCTGTTAACTGGATTAGGTGTTGTGTGTTTCTTATATTGTAAGTGTCATTCAGTTTTACTTTGTTTTTTATTACCGCTGCCAGATGCTGTGTCAACTTGTATGCTGGTGCCGTTGTGTAGTTTACGACGGGTCTGATGGGAATATTGGGTTTGTGTATTTTTGGGAGTGCATTTAGAATGGGTGCTGCGGGGTTCATGCAAGTATATTTGAAGGCTTCGCGGGGTGGTATTACTAGTGTTGCGTTCTTTATAGCAGTTTTTACTTGTTGTTGGAAGTTTTTTGTTGGGTCCTTTTTGAGTTGTGTATATGTATTGTTGTTTATGAATTCTAGGGTTTTGTTTACGTAGTCGTCGTGTGTCATTATTATCGTGCTGTTCCCTTTGTCGGCTTTTGTGATTATAAGGTTATTATCTTTGAGTTTTTTCCGTATTCTACCGGCAGTTCTTTCTTCTTGTCTGTCTGTGTTACTGTGCGTTTGTTGTTTCTGTAAGTCTTTTATTATGTTTGCGGCGATATGGCGAGCGTGTTCCTGTTCACCGTGTGGTAGTAAAGTTATCGCAAGTTCAGTGTCAATGGCAAGTTGTTCAATGTTCTTGGTGTGGTTCGTGCTCTTGAGATTGTATTTAAGTCCCTTGTCTAGAAGTTCGGTTTCGATTGGTGTAAACGTAATGTTTGTGAGGTTTACAGTTCGTGGGTGGAATGCCTGGGTTTGTTGTTTTTTGTATTGAGTGTTCTGTGATTTTTGGAGGTTGTCGAGTTTTTTGTTTAGTGTTTTGTATTTACGTTCCATTTGTTTCGTAAGTTTGTCACTTATCTGGTTGTAGTAATGATTAAAGATTGAACTAGGGTATTGATTGGCAAGTTCAATGTGTGTGTCTTTCAGCTGTCTGTTTAGTTTTTCCTTTTTTTGGTAAAGTGTACGTATTTCGTTTTTAATCCAGATTTTCTGTGCTTGGATAATTGTTTTTCGTGCTGCGGGTGTGTTAGCTTTTATGTTGATGGTAGCGTATTTAGGTGTAACCTTGCGACTAAGACATTGTTTGTTGAAGTAAATATTGGCTTTAATATTGTATATTTTTGAGGTTAAATTGTAGAAATTGTTAAAATACTTAGCCTCACTGGCTCCATATTTGTTGTGGTGGTTGGTTCCGCAGAGCTGGAAAGCATCAGAGACATTTTCCGTGGTAGCCTGCTTCATTTTGTGGTCATCGACCGGTTTCGGGCGTTCGCCCATCTTCAGGATG
>JAAEAF010013923.1:0-29694 GCA_011037195.1 Triatoma infestans
ATAATAAACTGAAGTAGCACTTTAGAGGAAAACCTAATCTCACCCCTACCCCAAAAGTGCCCTTAAATGAAATTTTCTCAGAGAAATGTTGCATATAAAAGTTGTAGATTTTTGTATGTATAGTTGTTACACCACGTTTAAAGAAAATCGTCGCAGCCATTTTTGAGAAAATCGCAAAAAAGTGAAAAAAACCATTCAGTAAAGTGGTACTCCTGGTAGAGGATATTTTGAGTGACTGACTTACTGTCGGATCCCATGGTGATAACTAAACGGAGTTTGAACTTTCTACGATTTTTCGTTTTTTGAGCTATGCTGTTCACAAACACACGCAAGACCATTTTTCTAAAAAACACTTTTTTGGATTCAGGGGTCCTCAAAACGCATATTTCCGATGAAAACTAGATATCGAAATTTTGACACGATTAAATAATTCGTTTTACTATAGAGTAAGAGAAAGTAATAATTTAAATATAGCAATGTTTGGTAGGTAGAGGCATCTGTTGTCAATATTTGAAAACAAAAAAAAAATGTATTGAAACATCTCAATCTTTGGGAGGTGAAGGCATCTAGCGGCATTTATTGTAAACACGCTAGAAAATATGAAAAGGATATTGAGGTTCGGTCACATCAAATACCAGCGCATCAAAACTCTAGAATATATTGGTTTAGTTTCAATTTCTTGATATGTATTATTATTTCTACTGATTTTTTTGTTAATAAAATTCAATTAGAAGTAAAAATAAAAAGTAATATTAGTTTAATTTTTGCTTTCTCTTATTCCTAGTAAGAGGAATTATTGTAATCGTGACAAATTTTCACTGGAAATTTTCCGTTTTGAGGTCCCCTGAGTCCTCAATTTTCTGTGGGAAAATTCATTTAAGGGCAGTTATGGGGAGAGGGGGGTTAGGTTTCCATCTAAAGTGCTATTTCAGTTTATTACACAATTCTAACGTCTAAATAATAATATTAAGTAGAATTAAATATGTTACCGAATTCTGAGTTAGAAAAACATTGGTTGACCGGAAGTGCGATTTTACTAAACATTGTTTTCAGTTTTCTAAGATTTTCTAAAAAGCTTCAACTATTTTCTTTAAACTTAGTGTATCACTATTTTCTTTGAAATTAGAGTATCAACTATACATGTAGAGCTACAACTTTTATTCGAAACATTTCTCCGGGAAAATTCATTTATGGTGGCTTTTGGAGGAGGGGGGAATTTTTCCTCAAAAATGCTATTATTACTTTCTGATCTTAATTATATTTATTTATTTTACTTTATTCACCTTCCTTCCACACACATTGGCCAGTTGATCGTCACAGAATTCGTGATGTCTTAGACTTTTTCTTGATCAAAGGTATAACCACACATAATCTAACTATCTAAACACTCTCCGACCTGGATTCTGATCACTCTGCAGTAGTACTTATTCAATGTAAATTAAATTTTTACGCAAACACAAAATACCCTAGATTAATCGAGGGTGTCTTAGATGTAAAAGATTTTCACGACAAAATTAACTTAAACATTTCCTTGAAAAGGTCTGATGAACTTGACAAGGCAGTACAAGCATTTACAACACTAATCCAAACAGCAATATATAAATCACAGACTAGACACAATCATCAACACAAGCCACCAACAGCTACTTTTACCTCACCCATATTAGACTACTGTTGCGCGAAAAGCGAACTCTAAGTAAACAGTGGCAACGCACACGTCTACCATCACACAGGACGCACTACAACCAGGTCACAAGACACTGAACTAAACGATCTAAATTCTAAAAAACACGAACAATACTTACAATTTCTTAGCACCAAAGATAACAGTTTATGGAGGACAACAAAACGTATTTTACACTACATACCTGTCACATCACCTTTAAGGAACGACAATGGAAAATGGACCAAAACTGAGGAAGAAAAAGCCTCACTTTTTTCCCACCACCTCCAACAAGTTTTCCAGCCTCATAACTATCCAGAAGAAGAGACACACAATAGAACAAGGGATGAACCATATGAACCACTCCAACTTTCACTCCACCAAAACCTTTTACACCCGCAGAAGTACAACATGATATTAAGAACATGCCAAACGAGAAATCACCAGGATACGATCTTATTACTGCAGACATTGTTAAACTATTGCTAAAAATGGCAATACTGTATCTCACGATTCTATTTAATGATCACCAAGGACTGTTTATTTCCCCCTTATCTGGAAATGATCCTTAGTAACTATGATACCAAAACCTGGCAAATCTCTTGCAGAGCCTACTTCCTACAGACTAATAGTTTGCTTCCGATTCTAGAAAAATTAGTAGAAAAACTGCTCATAAAACGACTACACACTATACAGACCGTATCATACCACAGCATCTATTTGGCTTCAGACAACAGCACTCGACTATTCATCAATACAAAGAGTCACAACACACATTGCTAACGCTTCCGAGTCCAAACAGATATGTACAGGCAGTTTCCTAGGTGTTTCACAAGCCTTCAATAAAGTATGACATCCAGGACTGCTCGACAAACTAGAGTATTCTACCTTTCACTTATAAACTTTTACTAAAATCTTATCTTGAGGGCAGATTCTTCAGTGTCAGGGTAAATACAGTTATGTCTGACATTCATCCCACTGAGGCTGGAGTATCGCAGGAGAGTGTTCTGGGGCCACTACTATACAATATTTACACATACGACATACCTGAACATCCGAATATTGTTACTGCGACCTATGCGGATGACACAGCACTACTTGTTACCAACACATACATAATAACCAACAAATTAATATTTTAACAACATTTGACTAACTTGCATAAATGGAACATCAGGTGGAAAAGTAAATTCAATATAAACAAAACAAAAACAGTACATTTTACTCTAAATAATAGAAAGTAAAAAGACGGAAGATATATCTGTGAAATATAATAACGAACCGTTACCATTAAGTAACGCAGTATATTTAGGATGCACTTGGACAAACGACTAACTTGGGCAACATATGTAAAGACTAAAAGACTTGAAGTTAATTTACGTTTCAAATAGTTATACAGATTACTAAAGACAAGATCCATATTAAACATAAACAATAAACTCATTTACAAGACCCTACTGAAACCACTTTGGATGTATGGACTTAGGCTTTGGGGAGCGGCTAAACAGTCACATTTGAAAAAAATTCAGACATTCCAATCTCGCCCACTGCGGACTATCCTTTTATTTCATTTCTATGTTGCAAACGAAACAATACATAAAGACACAAACACTGAAACAGTACAACAAGCATCTGTGATGGATGCCAGAAATGTATTTTATTTGAAAAATATTATATCATATTATTTCATAATAATAATATTTCAAGGATATCCCAACATTCGCTGGCAAAAAGGGTGCACCCAGGTAAGACTACAGTTACGAGTAGAGTTCATTAGACTCTGTCACCTTTGTCTTTTGTCCTTCTCAAAGGGGGTAGATTTGTACTAACTAGAGAAGGCATTCTTTCAAACAAGACAGTCTGTTGTAGACATTCAAGCAGAACACTTGTTTTTCGCTCTCTTAGCATCAGTGACAGTTCCACAATATATTAATAAGTTTATACATTCTTTATAAATAACTTGCAGTTATTATTTTAATCGAATATATTTATTATTAGCAGTGTGACTACTTGCTTATTTCTGATAATTCTCTCTCTTAAAACTTACATACACACAAGCCCTTTATCAAACCGCTCGTGCTACACAAGCTACCACTACTACAACTACACATCTCACCAATTACAATTCATTGGTGCGAGCTGTTTGGGATTTTATCAACCAGTATCCACAAAATTAACAAGTACGTACAATTTTTAATTTAATAATTAAACAAATTATCCATCAAATAATTATATTGCTTTTTCAATTATTTTTTCAGTGGAAATATCTTAAATATTTCCCATAATTGATTTTTCTATTGAATCTAATTTCTAAAATTTTGTATTTGTACCACTGTACCCTAATCCCTTATGAATTTTGAATTTATGAGTGCTCTTAATAGATCGCAAATTGTAAAAATATTAGGAGACCATAAGCTCTTTCAAAAGGACAACTTAAATCAGTTACGCAGACGTCATGAAAAATATAATCTTTCCCAAGTGAATTCTCCTGTTTCCAAAATATATAAGATAAATGGACAAGATATAGGCATCGACGGTGCTGTAGAATATTTACTTGCTCAGCAGCAATTAGCCAATCCTACTGCCACCCCCAGCAAACAATCTGCTAGCCCCTTGAGAAATTTGCAATTAATCAATCACAAGCCCTTTATTAAACCGCTCGTGCTACACAAGCTACCACTACTACAACTACACATCACACCAATAACATTTCACGCACATCGACTGTATCATGTCAAATGAACGGTCATACAAATCTTCTCATCAACAATTTACAAACAATTCCATTCCAGAAAGAAAACTAAAACGGAGATGGCCACAAGACTTGTTACATCCACCGTAGACAAACTTCACACTGACTGACAGACCTCACTGAACGACATTATGAACTAGCATAATTACATTCACACCACTTCACAAAGAAATCACTCCAACATGGCCATCATTGGATAGGGTACTTGCATACGTTCCACACGTCAGTTCATTATCTTTACAGACAACAGCATTACATGCAAAATACATTTTGTGTTGGTACTATATTACAATTTAATTAAAAAAAAAAAAAAAAAATTTAGTTTATTATGCTATTCTATCATCTGAATAATAATTATTAGAATTAAATATGTTGACAAAATCGGAGTTTAAAGAAAATCAGTTGAACGAAAATGCGTATAAGCAGTTTTTTTTTAGTTTTCTGCAATTTTCTCCATAAAAACAACGGTAGGTTTCTTTAAATTTTATATACTAACTATGAATACGGAGCATCAGAGATATTTTCGTGATTTTTGTGGTCATCGACCGGTTTCGGGCGTTCGCCCATCATCAGGATACTTTTTGTCAGAAAGTGGGATAACTTAGACTTGCACAGAGCAAATTTAGTTGATACACTGGTTTTCAAAATGTTTTTGTTAGGGCCTAACTAGGTTAAGAGGGGTGTTGGTACCTGTTGGAAAAACATATGTTACAAACAAAAATGGAAAAACATATGGGGCACACTGTACCCTTTAAAAATGGAAACATCCAACACGGGGATGTGTAACTTAAACTACATTACACTTAAACTACGTTAGTTGTTATAAATACTATTATATTTATTTATTTATAATAGAGCGAAATAACACTCTGTCAGCCGTGGGCTACTGTGAAATAGTTAGACAAGAAATGATAAAATACGAGCTGAATGATAGTAAGATAGTATAGATAAATAAATAATGTGTTGTTAAACAATCAATCTATATAAGCAGGTTGTTTGATAACACAAACACATTCCACATTTTACCTTTCACAATTCACACACACCATTCACGCACACATGTATACTTACATATGAGTTCTTTACATGCCTAAATATAACAAGTCTAAACGAGCCTAAGTACAGAATTTTATGAATATATCATTGAAAAATTATATAAGTGTGTTATCCAACCTTAATGCAATGTACACTCCAATTAACGTTTTATTCTCTCGATTTGCATACATTTGGTTTACATATGTACAACATAAAAGCAGTTACGATTCGGATGTACAGACTTAAAAACTAGCAGATTTAAACTAAAACTAAAATCTATTTGGTTTTTAAAACTTAAAAGGTGAGTTGAGTTGTGTATTGTTTATTGTGTTTTTTATTGTTATTGTGGGAAGATGGTTTTGAATAGTGGTTCTCTTGCGAATTTTGTCTGTTCTTTTATAAGGTTTTGTGTCTTGTGATAATATATTTCAGGTTGTCCTAGTACGTCTGGATGTATTAATTTTATCGTGCTGAGAATATCGTCGGGTTTATGTTTGTTCGTGTTTAGGTGATTGGCATAATTTGAGTCAGTTTTGTTGTATTTGTATGATCTGATGTGTTCGCTGATTTTTCTGCCTGTCTGGCCAACATAAATGTCGCTACAGTCCGGGCATTTTAATTCATAAAACCCCACTGCTGTCAGTAGTCTCAGTACGAGTGCGGATTTTATTGCTTAATTTATTGTGAGTTCTGAACGATGTCTTAATGCCCAGTTTCTAAAAAATGGGTAAAGCGCAAATTTCGATAATAAACTTCTCCGAAACGAAACCCACCACCGAAATAGGAATGCCAAAGAAACAAGAGACAAATTTGCCATATTCACATACATCGGAAACGACACGTCCGAACTCACGAACTAATTATTAATGCAATTCAACAAATAAATTATAGAAAGTAAAAGCGTTATATATTTTATCAATTTTATTTTGTCCCACTAATATGTACGGCAAAATGATGGTGGATTTTGCACTTGCGCCTAATTCTCTTTTGACTATTCGTTCAACAATAAAATGAAATTCAGAGTTTTTTCTTTATGGCTCACATTAAATATAAAAAAAAGTAAATATTACATTATAAACAACTTGATCTCTATTAGATTTTTCAAATTTTCACTGGTAATTGTCGTTGCCAGCAATTCAAAAGCGACGACCGTTAAACCCAACATTGTAATAATTTACAATCACACGGTCTGAACCGATAAGACCTGCTTTTAAAGGTTTCCCCAACCCGGGAATCACGTGCCCCAGCCCGCACGTAATCGTCGTCGCCAGCCATTCTAATACGACGTCCGTTAAACCCAACATTATATGGAATAATTGCAACTGCAGCATCATTATAGCTATTAAAATAGTTTGTATCATTTAACCTTGGTTTACCTTACTTCTGCGGTTCCACAAAGAAACTATATTTACTAAGCCAACCGCTAAGTATCTTGTAATCACGTTCGCCAACCATATTAGGCGAGCTGCTGACGAGGCTGAAGTCATGGTGGAAACACTGAATATTTGAGTGTAGCCAAAATAATAAACGGAAAAGGAAAGGGGTACCGGGAACAGAGCCGCTAAATTTACAGCTTTAAAATTCATGGTAGAAATAGAATTTTGCATAAACATCCAAAAATAACGCCGGGACTCCTGTGATTCTACTCTGGCTGCCACAATTTTTTTTTTTTTGGCTGATCAGTCAAACAAACCTGAAGTACTTGCGGCTAAATGTATTTTAATCTATCCCTACGAACTACCTTTCAAGTCCTGAAAACATCATTTCGCCAATTGTGACGTCCTTTCTTTTGTCACATTTGAATTAGCCGAAAGTTATGTTGTAATTATTAACATTTCGGCGCGGGAATTTGTGCAATGTAAAATTTTTTCAATTAAATCATTATCAAATAATAATTAAAAACCTTCAAAAGTTGTACAGATTTCCGACAGATCTACTTTTATTCCTTCTTGTCCAGTAAAATCGTGTAGCGCAGGATCTACATTTGCTTCTGACCAATAAGAGTGCCTTAGAAGTTTTTGCAATGTTACTCTTACCGCTATTAAAACTAACATCACATGTGAAATCATCGTCTTCACCTGTAATAATTGAATTTGATGAGCTTGTCGTGACTTCATAGTCCGTCAAGGAATAGCCAACTATATCATTTGGTGTATTTACATTACCTTTTGGTGTATCTTCTTCAATCGAATATATAATATGTCTTTTCCTCGTCGGGAATTTCTTGCAAATGTTTACATTTTTATACACACAAAAATAATATTCTAATGACACTTGAAAAGAAATTCTAATTAACACTTGAAATCACTTATTATGAACACTTATTATTTGCTGAATCTGACACGCTCCGAAGCTGACCAACAATACTGTACCTCACTGTTCGGATTAGATTAAAAAAAAGTACTGTATTCACGTTATTTAAATCCACTAGAGAAACAGTGGTACAAACCAAAACAAAAAAATGTGCAACAATGTTGATACAAGAATATTGACGCCGGTATCGAAGGGGTTAATTAGAATTAAATATGTTGTTGAAATTCTGTGTTGGTAAGAAATTAGAACTCCAGAAGTGCGTTTTTACTGAAGAAAATTAGGAAACCGGAAGTGCGCTTTTGCTGAACATTTCATTCAGTTTTTAACCAATTCCAAATAATTTCTTCCAATTTGGTAGACAAATTTTAAAATTTGTCAATTAGTTATAAATTTGAAAAATTGGAGTAAGAGAAAGTTGTGTGAGTGAGGGTTTCCACCAGGTTTATTTTTTTTACTTTGTACGAGAAATACTAATATATCTACACAACCACAATTTGCAATAATAAAAATGTTAAGAATTCACTCACCCACTTCTGCTCTACCTGGACTGGAAGTTCCGAAGAAGGATATTAATAGTGGCCATATAAATGTTTAATTAAATAATTATAATTCCAATTACTAACTTCATAATAGTATCATGCAATATATCATTGTTGACATAAATTATTTAAAACTTATTTATGTATTTGACGATTTTATTAATGAAACTATAAACTATTTGGAATGGAAAACTAAACTCAAAAAAGGCTGAGAATTCCAGAGTGAAGATTTTCGCTAAAAAGAATATTAAAAGAAATATATCCCATTTTCATTTGTATCAAATATTCAATCTTTAAAAAGGACTAAGTAATATTAGAGAATTTATGCATCACACATGCATGCCAAATGACATAATTTGAAGGAATTATAATTATTCTGAATTATTTAAACCGAGCTCATTTTATTCTAAGATTTTTATAGCAATACTATTATGGAGAATCCAGAGTCAACATAAACATGGGCCACTATTATTCCCCAGCCTACCTTTATTGCTGTAGGTTGGGATATGTAACAATCTCTTGCAGTTACATATCCTTCCTAGTGCTTGCAACTTTCTCTTCATTACACTGGACACAGGACACAGTTTAAAATATTTACAATCGGAAAACTGTAGAACAAATTACTAGTCTGGTCGGAATTTAGAAT
Source organism: Triatoma infestans (assembly GCA_011037195.1). Classification (NCBI taxonomy): domain Eukaryota; kingdom Metazoa; phylum Arthropoda; class Insecta; order Hemiptera; family Reduviidae; genus Triatoma; species Triatoma infestans. The sequence continues at coordinate 8,949 of JAAEAF010013923.1, forward strand.
ATCCGTGGACTAATTTTTTTTTGTCGCACTAGTTAAAATAATCATTTATTTTGATAACAACGAATACTGAGAACTCCCGTTAGCAACCATTCCCGCATTACCTGTAAAAAAATATAAAAAAATTCAATTATTAGTATAATTTGGGTAAAATTTAATAACCATCATTGCAGAAGTTTCTGCCTAATAAGAATCAAAATTTTGAACTAAATTTGGAAACAAAGAAATCCTAAGGGAACGATGATTTCCCATGTGCAAAAATATGGTATCAAACAATAGCATGAATACTGTTTTACTGCAATTATTATAATTCTAATGGACAATTTTTATTTTCTTTTACTCCTAGGAAGGGGAAGTACTGCGATGCTGATAAAGTTTCAAAATTGCCTTTTCACCAGAAATATAATTAGAAATCAATTTACAAGCACGCATTCTAATCCGCAAAGCCTGCTTTTATAGGTTTCCCATTCCTGTGAAAACAGTTTGTATCAAGTACTCTTGGCTTACCTTCCTGTTGCGAGTCGGCCAAGAAACTATATTCACAAAGCTAGCCGCTAGATATCTTGCAATGACGTTCCGAACTGGGATGAGCTTCGCCTGCAATATTAGGCAAGCAGCTGACGAGCCTAAAATGATGCTAGAAACCAACATGCTAGAAACACTGAATATTTGAGTATAACCATAATAATAAAGTGAAAAGCAATGAGATACCGGGAACACAGTCGCTAAATTTAGAGCTTCAAAATATATCCATGGAAATAGAATTTAACATAAGACCAAAAAATAACACCGAGGCGCCTATGATTCTCCGCTAGCTGCTTCAATATTTTTTTTTAGCCTGAACAAACTTGAAGTACTTGCGGCTAAGTGTATATTAATGGATTTCTATATTATTTACATCGTTAACTTAAGATAATGTGTCATATTGATTACCATAACTAGCAATTTACAATCAAACGGTCTAAACCGATAAGACCTGCTTTTAAAGGTTTCCCCAACACGGGAATCACGTGCCCCAGCCCGCACGTAATCGTCGTCGCCAGCCATTCTAATGCGACGTCCGTTAAACCCAACATTATATGGAATAATTGCAACTGCAGCATCATTATAGCTATGAAAATAGTTTGTATCATTTAACCTTGGCTTACCTTACTTCTGCGGTTCCACAAAGAAACTATATTTACTAAGCCAACCGCTAAGTATCTTGTAATCACGTTCGCCAACCATATTAGGCGAGCTGCTGACGAGGCTGAAGTCATGGTGGAAACACTGAATATTTGAGTGTAGCCAAAATAATAAAGTGAAAAGGAAAGGGGTAGCGGGAACAGAGCCGCGAAATTTACAGCTTTAAAATTCATGGTAGAAATAGAATTTTGCATAAACATCCAAAAATAACGCCGGGACTCCTGTGATTCTACTCTGGCTGCCAAAATTTTTTTTTTTTTTGGCTGATCAGTCAAACAAACCTGAAGTACTTGCGGCTAAATGTATTTTAATGGATCCCTACGAACTACCTTTCAAGTCCTGAAAACATCATTTCGCCAATTGTGACGTCCTTTCTCTTTTTCACATTTGAATTAGCCGAAACTTATGTTGTAATTATTAACATTTCGGCGCGGGAATTTGTGCAATGTAAAATTTTTTCAATTAAATCATTATCAAATAATAATTAAAAACCTTCAAAAGTTGTACAGATTTCCGACAGATCTACTTTTATTCCTTCTTGTCCAGTAAAATCGTGTAGCGCAGGATCTACATTTGCTTCTGACCAATAAGAGTGCCTTAGAAGTTTTTTGCAATGTTACTGTTACCGCTATTAAAACTATCATCACATGAGAAATCATCGTCTTCACCTGTAATAATTGAATTTGATGAGCTTGTCGTGACTTCATAGTCCGTCAAGGAATAGCCAACTATATCATTTGGTGTATTTACATTACCTTTTGGTGTATCTTCTTCAATCGAATATATAATATGTCTTTTCCTCGTCGGGAATTTCTTGCAAATGTTTACATTTTTATACACACAAAAATAATATTCTAATGACACCTGAAAAGAAATTCTAATTAACACTTGAAATCACTTATTATGAACACTTATTATTTGCTGAATCTGACACGCTCCGAAGCTGACCAACAATACTGCTTCGGTATTTATCTTAATTTAAATTTGCCGCCCTAAAAATTAATATTCTATATCTATAAACGGATAACTCTAGGCTGTGTCCTAATCAGAGAGTGGGGGTAGTCCCTTTGAAATTGCCCTTCCACTCAGTCACAAAGTAACATCCAGACAAGTAACATAGAGCAGTGCGAATATTTGCCTACTTAATTTGCATTTCCGCTTTTCTGTTTGGTGGAAAACCCATGTTTGCCACATCTGGTTTTCCTCACCGTTAGTCGTGATAGTCGATTTCTTGTCGGGTGAGTGCCTCACGGATTCTCCCAGCCTGTTAAGATTGAACGGCAAGCACGTGGTCTCTACTTCCGCTGCTTCTCCGACCGAACAGCTTTCCTGGAGCCCGTTTGAATTTTCATCTACTTTCATCAGCCGTACTGTGTGGACAACGACGCTGGAATTACAGGCATATGGTTCCCTTTTGTTTCCCTTTTCCTGTCTCCTATTTTCCTTCCATTCCCCATATGGGCTGAAGGTCAGTCGAACCACACTAATTTTAAGGTGTCTGCGTTTTGAGGTAAGCGCCACTCCTTTTGGCTTGGTGAATTTAATAACTATTTTTTGCTTCTCATTTTGTATTTGTTAAATATTAATTTGTTCATGTTATCTGAGCCCATATGGCTCAATCTTTTATACAGTCCACTCAATATTTTCCGTAACTTGATATTATCAAACATTTCATTTATTATTCATTTTATTATACCCCCTGTTAATCACTCTAACAGAGCCTAGCAGAGGTATTAATTATTAAATATATTATACCTGTTTTTTTATACTAAACACAGCCTACCAGAGGGACTGGAAAGCCTACGAAGGGCGCCCCCCTCTCACCCTTTTAATTTTCTTTTATTGTTTTATTTAATTTCCTGGTTTTATACCAAACAGAGCCTACCAGAGGCCCCCACAAACTTTACCCTTAAGGTGGTAAACGTTATTTAATTTTTTATTAATTTAGTATTGTCTATTTTTGCAAGTGCTGTATTTCGTTAAAATCACGTGGTTTGAGGTTAGGCACGTGCTTGGCGTTCAAAGGAAGTAGAGAGTCGCGGCCATATTTTATTCCACGGCCTGATATCATTTGGTTTCTTATCACGTGGCCCTTCACTATATAGTGTCCGATTGCAGCGACACACTTACGCGCCCTCTGACCAGCTGAGTAACCTTCCAGCCTGTAACCTGCTGGCAAGAACCTCCTCATTTGTTTACGTTTGCGTGATTTATATTTATTATTATTGAATTTTCTTTTAGAAATTCATTCTCAATACATTTTTTGTCTGTTTCGTTGTAAACCGAATTATTAATTCTTTTGTTAGATTTCGTGTTGCATTTAATTGTAAAATATTTGCCGTAAATCCTAACACGTTTATTGTTAAATTCCCTTCTGGATTTATATTTTCTGCTGCTTTGTTGTTGCTCTTAATCTGGGTGTTTTGACTTATTATCACGAACTACCCCATTATGGCACCTCAAAAATTAACTGCGGTTTTATTTACCCGTCAGATTTCTGTATCTACGGCGACTTTAGAGTCAACAGTGACGCGTCTAGAGGCATTAAGTCCTGATCGCCCTTCCCTACAGTCGGGTGTTACCTGGTTGCTTGAAAAGCTTCGTGCTGACTATACTTCAGCCAATGAAAAGCTGCAACCTTACCTTAATTTGGAAGTTTTACCGGAAGGCTTGAATGAAGAAATGTTAATGGCAGGCATGCACAAATTAGAGGAGTTGTTAGCGAAAGGCGAACTTCATGCTTTGGAGCTTCTCGCGAGAGCTACTCCAGTTCCTATTGCTGCTTCAACTCACCTAGACCCTAGGTTGAGTTTAGCACCTAATCCTTTGAATCAAACATCATTAACTTTGTCTGAATTGCCTCGTTTAACCTTACCAAAATTTAACGGTACTTCCGATTGGGATGAATTTTATAACAAATTCATGACACTTGTTCATGACAACGTTATGTTATCCCCTAAACAAAAATTGTTATATTTGATTAATCATCTAGCGGGTCAGGCTTATGATAAAATTTCTAAGTTGCCCCTTAATGATGAAAGTTATGAAACTGCCCTTAAGGTTTTAACTGAGCGGTATCATAAAAAGAGGTGATTGTTAAAAAATATTGTCGTAATATGTGGAACCTCCCTAAGGCGGTGAGAAATTCCTCGGATTCTATTCGGCAATTAATTGACGCGTACGAATTGAATTTTAGTTCTCTTACCTCACTTCAGGTAGATGAACCTTATCGTGTTATATACACTTACTATCTTTTGTCACAACTCGACCCCCCTTTGAGGGAGAAATTCGAGGGTACTGTAAAAGATAAAGATAAAATACCGCAGATTGCAGAAATTATTTCTTTTCTAACTGACGTTGCTGAGCGAAAGGAAGAAGCCAATTCTGAGGATGTTCCAGTAGTGGAAAGGGCTGACAGTCCTAAAAAGAGGTCCAAAGCTTCTAAGAATCGTAAGCTTTCTGATTTTTCTAAATCCAAATATAATTCTGCTTCTTTAACAGCTCAAGCTTGTCAATTAAAGTGTTCGCTTTGTGGAGGTTTGCACCCCATTGTGCAGTGTTCAACTCTCCTTAGGTTGACACCCTCTGAGCGTTACACATTAATTAAATGGCACACATTATGTGCTGTGTGTTTGAATAAGAAACACCAAGGCGCTTGTGCTGACTTACAGGCCTGCGCCAAATGTAACTCTAGGCGCCACCATTCGCTACTCCATTTTGAGAGCAAATCTGTGAGCGCCACTGCACTTCCTATGTCTTCTGCACCTCATAATAATGAGGAAGGATTACCAACTGCGGTCCCTTCTTCGGCCACTGCCTGCGTCTCTACTAATTCTTCCATGCCTAGTAGTATATTGTTGGCTACGAGTTTAATCAGACTTCAGGTGAGTCCAAATAATTATGTGGTGGTTAGAGCCATTTTGGATAGTGCTTCTCAAGTTTCTTTTATTTCTGAAAGCTGTGCAAACAAGCTTAAGGTTAACTTAGTTCACGACCCCTTCGTAGTGAGTGGTGTAGGTACTACTTCCGTTCCTTCGACTACGTCGTGCCACCTTGCAGTGGGTACCTTGAGTGGTGAATTGATTTCCCAGTCACATTGCTTTCATGTACTGCCCCAAATTAGTCGTGTGACTCCCTGCGTTGGCATCGCTAATCAAGTTACCAGAGCTACAGAAGGCTTGGTACTCGCTGATCCCACCTTTGGAGTCCCGTCCAAAGTAGAGGCGTTGTTAGGTGCGGACTTGACTGCTTCCTCTTTTGTGGGCCCAGTTCGTCACCTGGGTGATGGCCTTCCTCAAGCCGTCTTTACGCGCTTTGGTTATGTGCTAATGGGTGCAGCACCAATTGCTTTAAATGGCAATGCGTGCAATTTTAATCAGTATGTTCCTCCTCAGTCTTTGGTGTCTTCTGCTGCGGAAGACGATCTTGCCAGGATCCTGCGCCGTTTCTGGGAAGTGGAAGAACCCCCTCCCGCTCCGGCTGCTTTATCTCCTGAAGACCAGCGCTGTGAGGAATTTTTCTTGCGGACAACCAAACGTCTGCCCTCTGGACGTTATGAAGTTAGTCTCCCTTTACGACAGGAGCAATCGTCTTCCTTGGGAGATTCGTATTCACCAGCGCTCTCGCGTTTTCAAGCTTTGGAGCGCAAATTTGTCAAATACCCAGAGTTTAAGGCCCGTTACATGGAATTTATGCGTGATTACTTAATCCAAGGCCATATGGCCCCTGTAACGACTGCCACTTTTCCTAAATATTATATTCCTCATCATGGAATATTTAAAAGCCATGGCGATAGGTCCAAAATCAGAGTAGTTTTTGATGCCAGCTGCAAAACTTCTAGTGGCTATTCTCTGAATGATGTTCTTATGACAGGACCCAAGCTTCAGGCGTTAATTAGTAATATTCTTACTTTGTTTAGAATTTACCGCTTTGTATTTGTTGCCGATATAAAGCAAATGTTTAGGCAAATTTTAGTCAGGGGAGCCGATTGTGCTTACCAATGTATTTTATGGCGTTCCAATATACTTGAACCTATCCAGACTTATGCTTTGAAAACCGTAACCTACGGACTTAGTTGTGCCCCTTACTTGGCCATCCGCAGTTTACAACAATTAGCTTGTGATGAGGCCGAGGCTTTCCCTCGAGCTTCTAAGTTAGTGCTTGAGAATTTTTTCGTTGATGACCTGGCTGCAGGTGCCCATACACTTGAAGAGGCCCAGGAATTGCAAAATGAAATTTTTGCCCTGTTGGCCAAAGGAGGATTTGTGCTGGACAAATGGGCCAGCAATCACCCCCAATTGTGGAAGGCTACTTGTTTTAATAAAGTTGCCACTTATCTTATTGAACCTCAGTCTGTTTTAGGTCTGGTCTGGAAGCCGAACCCTGATGTTTTTGAATTCCCCGCCGCAGAAATGGTCTTTGGAAAGGATGCCCCGCTGACTAAACGCTCAGTCATGGCTCAAACTGCCAAGTTATATGACCCCTGTGGCTGGATTGCTCCAGTAATATTCAAAGCGAAATGCTTTCTACAAACGCTTTGGCGCAATCATTTAGACTGGGATACTCCATTATCTGATGACTTGTCTCAACCCTGGAAAGGCTTTGTAGCCATGTTGTCAACTAGTTTGGCGGAAATAAAAATTGCTCGTCCTTTGGGTTCTGCGTCGCCACCCATACAGTTACACGGGTTTGCTGACGCCTCCCAACTTGGATATGCTGCCGTCTTATATATTCGGTCAGCTTCTCAACAAGGCGTCTGTTGTACGCTTTTGACTGCCAAAACTAAGGTAGCCCCTCTAAAGACGATGACTGTGCCGCGCCTTGAACTTTCAGGCGCACTTTTGGCTAAACTAGCGCACCATTTTCGGGAGCTGTTAAGCCGTCATATGTCCATTGACAAAATATTTCTGTGGACAGATTCTGCTATTGTCCTGGAGTGGATTAAAACTCCCTCCTACTTACTTAAAACCTTTGTAGCTAACCGGGTGGTCCAGATTTCTGAATTAACAGAAGGTGCCGAGTGGTCACATATCCCCGGCGATGTCAATCCAGCTGACCTTGCGTCGAGAGGTTGTTACCCTAATGAGTTAATTTCATCTCCAATGTGGTGGACAGGACCTCCCTGGTTGTACGAGTGTGAGGAATTTTGGCCTTCCATGCCACCTCCTGCCATTGTGGATGACCAGTTATTAGAATTAAAACCGTTAGCTCCCTGCTCTTTGGCGGTCACTCAGTGTGACGCTCAATTATTTTCATCAGTTTCTTCTTGGGACAAATGTCTGCGTATTGTAACGCTCATGATCAAATGGTTTCCGTCAAGGCTCAAGGGCAATAATTTGACTCCCTTAGAATGCCGCAGATTGGCCCATAACTATCTTATGCGCTACATACAGTCAAGCGGACTCCCCGAAGATTTGCTTGCCGTTAAACGGAATAAACCTGCGCGAACTGCCATTCAACGGCTAGTTCCCTAGATAGACGATTTTGGTTTAATGCGCGTCAGAGGTCAATTGACCAACGCCCTGAATTATGAAGGTCAGCATCCCATAATTTTGCCTAAGAAACATTATTTAATCGATTTGTTAATTCGTCATACCCATATAAGGCTAGGCCATGCTGGACCCTCTCAGGTTCAATTCCAGCTATCTCTTACGTACTGGATTCTGGCTGCGCGCCAAGTAATACGTACTATAATTTTTAATTGTGTGGAATGCTTCAGGGTAAATCCCCGCAATACTCCACCGTTAATGGCCGATTTACCACCAGAACGTGTAAATCCTGCCCCAGTGTTCTATCACACTGGAATTGATTACTGTGGACCTTTTATTGTGAAGCCTTATTCTTTACGCAAGGGCCCCTTAATTAAAATATACTTTTGCATATTTGTTTGCTTCGCCGTAAAGGCGGTTCATCTAGAGGTTGCCCTAGATTTGTCCACTGATTCCTTTTTGGATGTGCTGAGACGCTTTATTAGTCGTCGTGGATGCCCCAAACAGATATTTTCAGATTGTGGTACCAATTTTAAAGGGGCAGAGCGTGTGCTACAGCGCGAATTTAACCTCATTCTTAAGGATCCTTTGAATAATAAAATTGTTCAGAATTTTGCGGTGGAAAATAAAATTGAGTTTTCCTTTCTGCCTCCGGCTGCCCCATCTATGGGTGGTTTATGGGAACGTGCGGTTAGATCCACCAAATTTCATCTTAGGTGAGTCATTGGGGTTAATATTCTTACCCTATTCCAATTTACTTCGCTTGCAACACAAATAGAAGGGATTCTTAATTCTCGCCCTTTGGCGGCGATGCCCTCTTCACCGGGTGAGCTTCAACCTCTCACTCCGGGACACTTTATTATTGGGCGTGCCATTACTGCGCCTCCGGAACAGGACTGCGCTGAACCTAATGATGGCTCCCTGCAACATTATAAGTTGATCCAAGCCTTAACTCAACGCTTTTGGAAGCAATGGCGAATGGAGTACCTTGCTACCCTTCAATCTCGTGCCAAATGGTTTCACCCTGGCTCTAATTTAAAGGTAGACGACGTGGTAGTGGTCGAAGAACCGAACTGTCCTCCTCGCCAGTGGCCTCTTGGCCAAATTATTAAGGTTTATTCAGCTCCGGACGGCGTTGTTCGTAAGGCTGAAGTTCGTACCCTATCTGGTACTTTTCTGCGTGCGGCAAGCAAACTTTATTGTTTGCCTACTGCCAACTAACCCCACTTTTACATTTACGTTAGTCCAGTCACCATTTTTAAAATTTGCATATCGTAGGGACTGGATTACTAAACATTTATTACTTTATCTAATTAAAGGTTGAACAAGTTCAACGGGGGGTGTGTTCGGTATTTATCTTAATTTAAATTTGCCGCCCTAAAAATTAATATTCTATATATATAAATTGATAACCTATAGGCTGTGTCCTAATTAGAGAGTGGGGGTAGACCCTTTATCGCCCTCACTAGGTCAGTCACAAAGTAACATCCAGACAAGTAACATAGTGCAGTGCGAATATTTGCCTACTTAATTTGCATTTCCGCTTTTCCGTTTGGTGGAAAACCCATGTTTGCCACATCTGGTTACCTTTCAAGTCCTGAAAACATCATTTCGTCGTGACGTCGTTTCGCTTTTTCAAATTTAAATTAGCCGAAACTATGTTGCAATTATTAACATTTCGACGCTGGAATTTGTGCAATGTAAAATTTTTTCAATTAAATCATTATCAAATAATAATTAAAAGCCTTCAAAAGTTGTACAGATTTCCGACAGATCTACTTTTATTCCTTCTTGTCCAGTAAAATCGTGTAGCGCAGGATCTACATTTGCTTCTGACCAATAAGAGTGCCTTAGAAGTTTTTTGCAATGTTACTCTTGCCGCTATTAAAACTAACATCACATGTGAAATCATTGTCTTCACCTGTAATAATTGAATTTGATGAGCTTGCTCGTGACTTCATAGTCCGTCAAGGAATAGCCAACTATATCATTTGGTGTATTTACATTACCTTTTGGTGTATCTTCTTCAATCGAATATATAATATGTCTTTTCCTCGTCGGGAATTTCTTGCAAATGTTTACATTTTTATACACACAAAAATAATATTCTAATGACACTTGAAAAGAAATTCTAATTAACACTTGAAATCACTTATTATTTGCTGAATCTGACACGCTCCGAAGCTGACCAACAATACTGTACCTCACTGTTCGGATTAGATTAAAAAAAGTACTGTATTCACGTTATTTAAATCCACTAGAGAAACAGTGGTACAAACCAAAACAAAAAAATGTGCAACAATGTTGATACAAGAATATTGACGCCGGTATCGAAGGGGTTAATTAGAATTAAATATGTTGTTGAAATTCTGTGTTGGTAAGAAATTAGAACTCCAGAAGTGCGTTTTTACTGAAGAAAATTAGGAAACCGGAAGTGCGCTTTTGCTGAACATTTCATTCAGTTTTTAACCAATTCCAAAGAATTTCTTCCAATTTGGTAGACAAATTTTAAAATTTGTCAATTAGTTATAAATTTGAAAAATTGGAGTAAGAGAAAGTTGTGTGAGTGAGGGTTTCCACCAGGTTTATTTTTTTCTTTTGTACGAGAAATACTAATATATCTACACAACCACAATTTGCAATAATAAAAATGTTAAGAATTCACTCACCCACTCTGCTCTACCTGGACTGGAAGTTCCGAAGAAGGATATTAATAGTGGCCATATAAATGTTTAATTAAATAATTATAATTCCAATTACTAACTTCATAATAGTATCATGCAATATATCATTGTTGACATAAATTATTTAAAACTTATTTATGTATTTGACGATTTTATTAATGAAACTATAAACTATTTGGAATGGAAAACTAAACTCAAAAAAGGCTGAGAATTCCAGAGTGAAGATTTTCGCTAAAAAGAATATTAAAAGAAATATATCCCATTTTCATTTGTATGAAATATTCAATCTTTAAAAAGGACTAAGTAATATTAGAGAATTTATGCATCACACATGCATGCCAAATGACATAATTTGAAGGAATTATAATTATTCTGAATTTATTTAAACCGAGCTCATTTTATTCTAAGATTTTTATAGCAATACTATTATGGAGAATCCAGAGTCAACATAAACATGGGCCACTATTATTCCCCAGCCTACCTTTATTGCTGTAGGTTGGGATATGTAACAATCTCTTGCAGTTACATATCCTTCCATGTGCTTGCATCTTTCTCTTCATTACACTGGACACAGGACACAGTTTAAAATATTTACAATCGGAAAACTGTAGAACAAATTACTAGTCTGGTCGGAATTTAGAATATCCGTGGACTAATTTTTTTTTGTCGCACTAGTTAAAATAATCATTTATTTTGATAATAAAGAATACTAAGAACTCCCGTTAGCAACCATTCCCGCATTACCTGTAAAAAAATATAATAAAATTCAATTATTAGTATAATTTGGGTAAAATTTAATAACCATCATTGCAGAAGTTTCTGCCTAATAAGAATCAAAATTTTGAACTAAATTTGGAAACAAAGAAATCCTAAGGGAACGATGATTTCCCATGTGCAAAAATATGGTATCAAACAATAGCATGAATACTGTTTTACTGCAATTATTATAATTCTAATGGACAATTTTTATTTTCTTTTACTCCTAGGAAGGGGAAGTACTGCGATGCTGATAAAGTTTCAAAATTGCCTTTTCACCAGAAATATAATTAGAAATCAATTTACAAGCACGCATTCTAACCCGCAAAGCCTGCTTTTATAGGTTTCCCATTCCTGTGAAAACAGTTTGTATCAAGTACTCTTGGCTTACCTTCCTGTTGCGAGTCGGCCAAGAAACTATATTCACAAAGCTAGCCGCTAGATATCTTGCAATGACGTTCCGAACTGGGATGAGCTTCGCCTGCAATATTAGGCAAGCAGCTGACGAGCCTAAAATGATGCTAGAAACCAACATGCTAGAAACACTGAATATTTGAGTATAACCATAATAATAAAGTGAAAAGCAATGAGATACCGGGAACACAGTCGCTAAATTTAGAGCTTCAAAATATATCCATGGAAATAGAATTTAACATAAGACCAAAAAATAACACCGAGGCGCCTATGATTCTCCGCTGGCTGCTTCAATATTTTTTTTTAGCCTGAACAAACTTGAAGTACTTGCGGCTAAGTGTATATTAATGGATTTCTATATTATTTACATCGTTAACTTAAGATAATGTGTCATATTGATTACCATAACTAGCAATTTACAATCAAACGGTCTAAACTGATAAGACCTGCTTTTAAAGGTTTCCCCAACCCGGGAATCACGTGCCCCAGCCCGCACGTAATCGTCGTCGCCAGCCATTCTAATGCGACGTCCGTTAAACCCAACATTATATGGAATAATTGCAACTGCAGCATCATTATAGCTATTAAAATAGTTTGTATCATTTAACCTTGGTTTACCTTACTTCTGCGGTTCCACAAAGAAACTATATTTACTAAGCCAACCGCTAAGTATCTTGTAATCACGTTCGCCAACCATATTAGGCGAGCTGCTGACGAGGCTGAAGTCATGGTGGAAACACTGAATATTTGAGTGTAGCCAAAATAATAAAGTGAAAAGGAAAGGGGTAGCGGGAACAGAGCCGCTAAATTTACAGCTTTAAAATTCATGGTAGAAATAGAATTTTGCATAAACATCCAAAAATAACGCCGGGACTCCTGTGATTCTACTCTGGCTGCCACAATTTTTTTTTTTTTTGGCTGATCAGTCAAACAAACCTGAAGTACTTGCGGCTAAATGTATTTTAATGGATCCCTACGAACTACCTTTCAAGTCCTGAAAACATCATTTCGCCAATTGTGACGTCCTTTCTCTTTTTCACATTTGAATTAGCCGAAACTTATGTTGTAATTATTAACATTTCGGCGCGGGAATTTGTGCAATGTAAAATTTTTTCAATTAAATCATTATCAAATAATAATTAAAAACCTTCAAAAGTTGTACAGATTTCCGACAGATCTACTTTTATTCCTTCTTGTCCAGTAAAATCGTGTAGCGCAGGATCTACATTTGCTTCTGACCAATAAGAGTGCCTTAGAAGTTTTTTGCAATGTTACTCTTACCGCTATTAAAACTAACATCACATGTGAAATCATCGTCTTCACCTGTAATAATTGAATTTGATGAGCTTGTCGTGACTTCATAGTCCGTCAAGGAATAGCCAACTATATCATTTGGTGTATTTACATTACCTTTTGGTGTATCTTCTTCAATCGAATATATAATATGTCTTTTCCTCGTCGGGAATTTCTTGCAAATGTTTACATTTTTATACACACAAAAATAATATTCTAATGACACTTGAAAAGAAATTCTAATTAACACTTGAAATCACTTATTATGAACACTTATTATTTGCTGAATCTGACACGCTCCGAAGCTGACCAACAATACTGTACCTCACTGTTCGGATTAGATTAAAAAAAGTACTGTATTCACGTTATTTAAATCCACTAGAGAAACAGTGGTACAAACCAAAACAAAAAAATGTGCAACAATGTTGATACAAGAATATTGACGCCGGTATCGAAGGGGTTAATTAGAATTAAATATGTTGTTGAAATTCTGTGTTGGTAAGAAATTAGAACTCCAGAAGTGCGTTTTTACTGAAGAAAATTAGGAAACCGGAAGTGCGCTTTTGCTGAACATTTCATTCAGTTTTTAACCAATTCCAAAGAATTTCTTCCAATTTGGTAGACAAATTTTAAAATTTGTCAATTAGTTATAAATTTGAAAAATTGGAGTAAGAGAAAGTTGTGTGAGTGAGGGTTTCCACCAGGTTTATTTTTTTCTTTTGTACGAGAAATACTAATATATCTACACAACCACAATTTGCAATAATAAAAATGTTAAGAATTCACTCACCCACTCTGCTCTACCTGGACTGGAAGTTCCGAAGAAGGATATTAATAGTGGCCATATAAATGTTTAATTAAATAATTATAATTCCAATTACTAACTTCATAATAGTATCATGCAATATATCATTGTTGACATAAATTATTTAAAACTTATTTATGTATTTGACGATTTTATTAATGAAACTATAAACTATTTGGAATGGAAAAGTAAACTCAAAAAAGGCTGAGAATTCCAGAGTGAAGATTTTCGCTAAAAAGAATATTAAAAGAAATATATCCCATTTTCATTTGTATGAAATATTCAATCTTTAAAAAGGACTAAGTAATATTAGAGAATTTATGCATCACACATGCATGCCAAATGACATAATTTGAAGGAATTATAATTATTCTGAATTTATTTAAACCGAGCTCATTTTATGCTAAGATTTTTATAGCAATACTATTATGGAGAATCCAGAGTCAACATAAACATGGGCCACTATTATTCCCCAGCCTACCTTTATTGCTGTAGGTTGGGATATGTAACAATCTCTTGCAGTTACATATCCTTCCTAGTGCTTGCAACTTTCTCTTCATTACACTGGACACAGGACACAGTTTAAAATATTTACAATCGGAAAACTGTAGAACAAATTACTAGTCTGGTCGGAATTTAGAATATCCGTGGACTAATTTTTTTTTGTCGCACTAGTTAAAATAATCATTTATTTTGATAACAACGAATATTGAGAACTCCCGTTAGCAACCATTCCCGCATTACCTGTAAAAAAATATAAAAAAATTCAATTATTAGTATAATTTGGGTAAAATTTAATAATAACCATCATTGCAGAAGTTTCTGCCTAATAAGAATCAAAATTTTGAACTAAATTTGCAAATAAAGAAATCCTAAGGGAACGATGATTTCCCATGTGCAAAAATATGGTATCAAACAATAGCATGAATACTGTTTTACTGCAATTATTATAATTCTAATGGACAATTTTTATTTTCTTTTACTCCTAGGAAGGGGAAGTACTGCGATGCTGATAAAGTTTCAAAATTGCCTTTTCACCAGAAATATAATTAGAAATCAATTTACAAGCACGCATTCTAATCCGCAAAGCCTGCTTTTATAGGTTTCCCATTCCTGTGAAAACAGTTTGTATCAAGTACTCTTGGCTTACCTTCCTGTTGCGAGTCGGCCAAGAAACTATATTCACAAAGCTAGCCGCTAGATATCTTGCAATGACGTTCCGAACTGGGATGAGCTTCGCCTGCAATCTTAGGCAAGCAGCTGACGAGCCTAAAATGATGCTAGAAACCAACATGCTAGACACCTGAAATATTTTGAGTTATAGACCATAATAAAAAGTGAAAAGCAATGAATACCGGAACCAGTCGCTAAATTTAGATCTTCAAAATAATATCCATGTAAAATAGAATTACATAAGACCAAAAACACCGAGGCGCCTATGATTGCTCCCAGCTGGCGCTTCAATAGTTTTTTTACCTGAACAAACTTGAAGTACTTGCGGCTAAGTGTATTTTAATGGATTTTTAAATTATTTACATCGTAAACTTAAAATCAAGTACCACATTGTATTGATTACCATAACTGGTAATTTACAATCAAAAGCTCTGAACCGAAAAAATCTGCTTTTAAAGCCCCCCACTGCGGCAATCACGTGCCCCAACCCGCACGTGATCGTCGCAGCCAGCCATTCGAATGCGGCGTCCGTTAAACCCAACATAATATGGAATAAGTGTAACCGCAGCATCATTATATCTATGAAATAGTGTTGTATCATTGAACCTTGGCTTACTTACGTCGGCGGTTCCACAAAGAACTAATTTCTAAGCGCAACCGCTAAGATCTTGTAATCACGTTTTCGCCAACCATATTAGGCGATCTGCTGACGAGGCGCGTCATGGTAAACACTGAATATTTGATTTGTAGCAAATAATAGAGTGAAAGGAAAGGGGTAGCGGAAAACAGAGCCGCTAAATTTACAGCTTTAAAATTCATGGTAGAAATAGAATTTTGCATAAACATCCAAAAATAACGCCGGGACTCCTGTGATTCTACTCTGGCTGCCACAATTTTTTTTTTTTTTTGGCTGATCAGTCAAACAAACCTGAAGTACTTGCGGCTAAATGTATTTTAATGGATCCCTACGAACTACCTTTCAAGTCCTGAAAACATCATTTCGCCAATTGTGACGTCCTTTCTCTTTTTCACATTTGAATTAGCCGAAACTTATGTTGTAATTATTAACATTTCGTCGCGGGAATTTGTGCAATGTAAAATTTTTTCAATTAAATCATTATCAAATAATAATTAAAAACCTTCAAAAGTTGTACAGATTTCCGACAGATCTACTTTTATTCCTTCTTGTCCAGTAAAATCGTGTAGCGCAGGATCTACATTTGCTTCTGACCAATAAGAGTGCCTTAGAAGTTTTTTGCAATGTTACTCTTACCGCTATTAAAAGTAACATCACATGTGAAATCATCGTCTTCACCTGTAATAATTGAATTTGATGAGCTTGTCGTGACTTCATAGTCCGTCAAGGAATAGCCAACTATATCATTTGGTGTATTTACATTACCTTTTGGTGTATCTTCTTCAATCGAATATATAATATGTCTTTTCCTCGTCGGGAATTTCTTGCAAATGTTTACAATTTTATACACACAAAAATAATATTCTAATGACACTTGAAAAGAAATTCTAATTAACACTTGAAATCACTTATTATTTGCTGAATCTGACACGCTCCGAAGCTGACCAACAATACTGTACCTCACTGTTCGGATTAGATTAAAAAAAGTACTGTATTCACGTTTTTTAAATCCACTAGAGAAACAGTGGTACAAACCAAAACAAAAAAATGTGCAACAATGTTGATACAAGAATATTGACGCCGGTATCGAAGGGGTTAATTAGAATTAAATATGTTGTTGAAATTCTGTGTTGGTAAGAAATTAGAACTCCAGAAGTGCGTTTTTACTGAAGAAAATTAGGAAACCGGAAGTGCGCTTTTGCTGAACATTTCATTCAGTTTTTAACCAATTCCAAATAATTTCTTCCAATTTGGTAGACAAATTTTAAAATTTGTCAATTAGTTATAAATTTGAAAAATTGGAGTAAGAGAAAGTTGTGTGAGTGAGGGTTTCCACCAGGTTTATTTTTTTTACTTTGTACGAGAAATACTAATATATCTACACAACCACAATTTGCAATAATAAAAATGTTAAGAATTCACTCACCCACTCTGCTCTACCTGGACTGGAAGTTCCGAAGAAGGATATTAATAGTGGCCATATAAATGTTTAATTAAATAATTATAATTCCAATTACTAACTTCATAATAGTATCATGCAATATATCATTGTTGACATAAATTATTTAAAACTTATTTATGTATTTGACGATTTTATTAATGAAACTATAAACTATTTGGAATGGAAAAGTAAACTCAAAAAAGGCTGAGAATTCCAGAGTGAAGATTTTCGCTAAAAAGAATATTAAAAGAAATATATCCCATTTTCATTTGTATGAAATATTCAATCTTTAAAAAGGACTAAGTAATATTAGAGAATTTATGCATCACACATGCATGCCAAATGACATAATTTGAAGGAATTATAATTATTCTGAATTTATTTAAACCGAGCTCATCATATTCTAAGATTTTTATAGCAATACTATTATGGAGAATCCAGAGTCAACATAAACATGGGTCACTATTATTCCCCAGCCTACCTTTATTGCTGTAGGTTGGGATATGTAACAATCTCTTCCATGTGCTTGCATCTTTCTCTTCATTACACTGGACACAGGACACAGTTTAAAATATTTACAATCGGAAAACTGTAGAACAAATTACTAGTCTGGTCGGAATTTAGAATATCCGTGGACTAATTTTTTTTTGTCGCACTAGTTAAAATAATCATTTATTTTGATAACAACGAATATTGAGAACTCCCGTTAGCAACCATTCCCGCATTACCTGTAAAAAAATATAATAAAATTCAATTATTAGTATAATTTGGGGAAAATTTAATAACCATCATTGCAGAAGTTTCTGCCTAATAAGAATCAAAATTTTGAACTAAATTTGGAAACAAAGAAATCCTAAGGGAACGATGATTTCCCATGTGCAAAAATATGGTATCAAACAATAGCATGAATACTGTTTTACTGCAATTATTATAATTCTAATGGACAATTTTTATTTTCTTTTACTCCTAGGAAGGGGAAGTACTGCGATGCTGATAAAGTTTCAAAATTGCCTTTTCACCAGAAATATAATTAGAAATCAATTTACAAGCACGCATTCTAACCCGCAAAGCCTGCTTTTATAGGTTTCCCATTCCTGTGAAAACAGTTTGTATCAAGTACTCTTGGCTTACCTTCCTGTTGCGAGTCGGCCAAGAAACTATATTCACAAAGCTAGCCGCTAGATATCTTGCAATGACGTTCCGAACTGGGATGAGCTTCGCCTGCAATATTAGGCAAGCAGCTGACGAGCCTAAAATGATGCTAGAAACCAACATGCTAGAAACACTGAATATTTGAGTATAACCATAATAATAAAGTGAAAAGCAATGAGATACCGGGAACACAGTCGCTAAATTTAGAGCTTCAAAATATATCCATGGAAATAGAATTTAACATAAGACCAAAAAATAACACCGAGCCGCCTATGATTCTCCGCTGGCTGCTTCAATATTTTTTTTTAGCCTGAACAAACTTGAAGTACTTGCGGCTAAGTGTATATTAATGGATTTCTATATTATTTACATCGTTAACTTACGATAAAGTGTCATATTGATTACCATAACTAGCAATTTACAATCAAACGGTCTAAACCGATAAGACCTGCTTTTAAAGGTTTCCCCAACCCGGGAATCACGTGCCCCAGCCCGCACGTAATCGTCGTCGCCAGCCATTCTAATGCGACGTCCGTTAAACCCAACATTATATGGAATAATTGCAACTGCAGCATCATTATAGCTATGAAAATAGTTTGTATCATTTAACCTTGGCTTACCTTACTTCTGCGGTTCCACAAAGAAACTATATTTACTAAGCCAACCGCTAAGTATCTGTAATCACGTTCGCCAACCATATTAGGCGAGCTGCTGACGAGGCTGAAGTCATGGTGGAAACACTGAATATTTGAGTGTAGCCAAAATAATAAAGTGAAAAGGAAAGGGGTAGCGGGAACAGAGCCGCTAAATTTACAGATTTAAAATTCATGGTAGAAATAGAATTTTGCATAAACATCCAAAAATAACGCCGGGACTCCTGTGATTCTACTCTGGCTGCCACAATTTTTTTTTTTTTTGGCTGATCAGTCAAACAAACCTGAAGTACTTGCGGCTAAATGTATTTTAATGGATCCCTACGAACTACCTTTCAAGTCCTGAAAACATCATTTCGCCAATTGTGACGTCCTTTCTCTTTTTCACATTTGAATTAGCCGAAACTTATGTTGTAATTATTAACATTTCGTCGCGGGAATTTGTGCAATGTAAAATTTTTTCAATTAAATCATTATCAAATAATAATTAAAAACCTTCAAAAGTTGTACAGATTTCCGACAGATCTACTTTTATTCCTTCTTGTCCAGTAAAATCGTGTAGCGCAGGATCTACATTTGCTTCTGACCAATAAGAGTGCCTTAGACGTTTTTTGCAATGTTACTCTTACCGCTATTAAAACTAACATCACATGTGAAATCATCGTCTTCACCTGTAATAATTGAATTTGATGAGCTTCTCGTGACTTCATAGTCCGTCAAGGAATAGCCAACTATATCATTTGGTGTATTTACATTACCTTTTGGTGTATCTTCTTCAATCGAATATATAATATGTCTTTTCCTCGTCGGGAATTTCTTGCAAATGTTTACATTTTTATACACACAAAAATAATATTCTAATGACACTTGAAAAGAAATTCTAATTAACACTTGAAATCACTTATTATTTGCTGAATCTGACACGCTCCGAAGCTGACCAACAATACTGTACCTCACTGTTCGGATTAGATTAAAAAAAGTACTGTATTCACGTTTTTTAAATCCACTAGAGAAACAGTGGTACAAACCAAAACAAAAAAATGTGCAACAATGTTGATACAAGAATATTGACGCCGGTATCGAAGGGGTTAATTAGAATTAAATATGTTGTTGAAATTCTGTGTTGGTAAGAAATTAGAACTCCAGAAGTGCGTTTTTAATGAAGAAAATTAGGAAACCGGAAGTGCGCTTTTGCTGAACATTTCATTCAGTTTTTAACCAATTCCAAAGAATTTCTTCCAATTTGGTAGACAAATTTTAAAATTTGTCAATTAGTTATAAATTTGAAAAATTGGAGTAAGAGAAAGTTGTGTGAGTGAGGGTTTCCACCAGGTTTATTTTTTTCTTTTGTACGAGAAATACTAATATATCTACACAACCACAATTTGCAATAATAAAAATGTTAAGAATTCACTCACCCACTCTGCTCTACCTGGACTGGAAGTTCCGAAGAAGGATATTAATAGTGGCCATATAAATGTTTAATTAAATAATTATAATTCCAATTACTAACTTCATAATAGTATCATGCAATATATCATTGTTGACATAAATTATTTAAAACTTATTTATGTATTTGACGATTTTATTAATGAAACTATAAACTATTTGGAATGGAAAAGTAAACTCAAAAAAGGCTGAGAATTCCAGAGTGAAGATTTTCGCTAAAAAGAATATTAAAAGAAATATATCCCATTTTCATTTGTATGAAATATTCAATCTTTAAAAAGGACTAAGTAATATTAGAGAATTTATGCATCACACATGCATGCCAAATGACATAATTTGAAGGAATTATAATTATTCTGAATTTATTTAAACCGAGCTCATTTTATTCTAAGATTTTTATAGCAATACTATTATGGAGAATCCAGAGTCAACATAAACATGGGCCACTATTATTCCCCAGCCTACCTTTATTGCTGTAGGTTGGGATAGGTAACAATCTCTTGCAGTTACATATCCTTCGATGTGCTTGCATCTTTCTCTTCATTACACTGGACACAGGACACAGTTTAAAATATTTACAATCGGAAAACTGTAGAACAAATTACTAGTCTGGTCGGAA
>JAAEAF010013924.1:0-14539 GCA_011037195.1 Triatoma infestans
CGCCGGGACTCCTGTGATTCTACTCTGGCTGCCACAATTTGTTTTTTTTTTGGCTGATCAGTCAAACAAACCTGAAGTACTTGCGGCTAAATGTCTTTTAATGGATCCCTACGAACTACCTTTCAAGTCCTGAAAACATCATTTCGCCAATTGTGACGTCCTTTCTCTTTTTCACATTTTCACATTTGAATTAGCCGAAACTTATGTTGTAATTATTAACATTTCGGCGCGGGAATTTGTGCAATGTAAAATTTTTTCAATTAAATCATTATCAAATAATAATTAAAAACCTTCAAAAGCTGTACAGATTTCCGACAGATCTACTTTTATTCCTTCTTGTCCAGTAAAATCGTGTAGCGCAGGATCTACATTTGCTTCTGACCAATAAGAGTGCCTTAGACGTTTTTTGCAATGTTACTCTTACCGCTATTAAAACTAACATCACATGTGAAATCATCGTCTTCACCTGTAATAATTGAATTTGATGAGCTTGTCGTGACTTCATAGTCCGTCAAGGAATAGCCAACTATATCATTTGGTGTATTTACATTACCTTTTGGTGTATCTTCTTCAATCGAATATATAATATGTCTTTTCCTCGTCGGGAATTTCTTGCAAATGTTTACATTTTTATACACACAAAAATAATATTCTAATGACACTTGAAAAGAAATTCTAATTAACACTTGAAATCACTTATTATTTGCTGAATCTGACACGCTCCGAAGCTGACCAACAATACTGTACCTCACTGTTCGGATTAGATTAAAAAAAGTACTGTATTCACGTTTTTAAATCCACTAGAGAAACAGTGGTACAAACCAAAACAAAAAAATGTGCAACAATGTTGATACAAGAATATTGACGCCGGTATCGAAGGGGTTAATTAGAATTAAATATGTTGTTGAAATTCTGTGTTGGTAAGAAATTAGAACTCCAGAAGTGCGTTTTTACTGAAGAAAATTAGGAAACCGGAAGTGCGCTTTTGCTGAACATTTCATTCAGTTTTTAACCAATTCCAAAGAATTTCTTCCAATTTGGTAGACAAATTTTAAAATTTGTCAATTAGTTATAAATTTGAAAAATTGGAGTAAGAGAAAGTTGTGTGAGTGAGGGTTTCCACCATGTTTATTTTTTTCTTTTGTACGAGAAATACTAATATATCTACACAACCACAATTTGCAATAATAAAAATGTTAAGAATTCACTCACCCACTCTGCTCTACCTGGACTGGAAGTTCCGAAGAAGGATATTAATAGTGGCCATATAAATGTTTAATTAAATAATTATAATTCCAATTACTAACTTCATAATAGTATCATGCAATATATCATTGTTGACATAAATTATTTAAAACTTATTTATGTA
This sequence comes from Triatoma infestans, assembly GCA_011037195.1. Lineage (NCBI taxonomy): Eukaryota > Metazoa > Arthropoda > Insecta > Hemiptera > Reduviidae > Triatoma > Triatoma infestans. The sequence goes on from JAAEAF010013924.1 coordinate 1,370, forward strand.
TTTGACGATTTTATTAATGAAACTATAAACTATTTGGAATGGAAAACTAAACTCAAAAAAGGCTGAGAATTCCAGAGTGAAGATTTTCGCTAAAAAGAATATTAAAAGAAATATATCCCATTTTCATTTGTATGAAATATTCAATCTTTAAAAAGGACTAAGTAATATTAGAGAATTTATGCATCACACATGCATGCCAAATGACATAATTTGAAGGAATTATAATTATTCTGAATTTATTTAAACCGAGCTCATTTTATTCTAAGATTTTTATAGCAATACTATTATGGAGAATCCAGAGTCAACATAAACATGGGCCACTATTATTCCCCAGCCTACCTTTATTGCTGTAGGTTGGGATATGTAACAATCTCTTGCAGTTACATATCCTTCCATGTGCTTGCAACTTTCTCTTCATTACACTGGACACAGGACACAGTTTAAAATATTTACAATCGGAAAACTGTAGAACAAATTACTAGTCTGGTCGGAATTTAGAATATCCGTGGACTAATTTTTTTTTGTCGCACTAGTTAAAATAATCATTTATTTTGATAACAACGAATACTGAGAACTCCCGTTAGCAACCATTCCCGCATTACCTGTAAAAAAATATAATAAAATTCAATTATTAGTATAATTTGGGTAAAATTTAATAACCATCATTGCAGAAGTTTCTGCCTAATAAGAATCAAAATTTTGAACTAAATTTGGAAACAAAGAAATCCTAAGGGAACGATGATTTCCCATGTGCAAAAATATGGTATCAAACAATAGCATGAATACTGTTTTACTGCAATTATTATAATTCTAATGGACAATTTTTATTTTCTTTTACTCCTAGAAAGGGGAAGTACTGCGATGCTGATAAAGTTTCAAAATTGCCTAATCACCAGAAATATAATTAGAAATCAATTTACAAGCACGCATTCTAATCCGCAAAGCCTGCTTTTATAGGTTTCCCATTCCTGTGAAAACAGTTTGTATCAAGTACTCTTGGCTTACCTTCCTGTTGCGAGTCGGCCAAGAAACTATATTCACAAAGCTAGCCGCTAGATATCTTGCAATGACGTTCCGAACTGGGATGAGCTTCGCCTGCAATATTAGGCAAGCAGCTGACGAGCCTAAAATGATGCTAGAAACCAACATGCTAGAAACACTGAATATTTGAGTATAGCCATAATAATAAAGTGAAAAGCAATGAGATACCGGGAACACAGTCGCTAAATTTAGAGCTTCAAAATATATCCATGGAAATAGAATTTAACATAAGACCAAAAAATAACACCGAGGCGCCTATGATTCTCCGCTGGCTGCTTCAATATTTTTTTTTAGCCTGAACAAACTTGAAGTACTTGCGGCTAAGTGTATATTAATGGATTTCTATATTATTTACATCGTTAACTTAAGATAATGTGTCATATTGATTACCATAACTAGCAATTTACAATCAAACGGTCTAAACCGATAAGACCTGCTTTTAAAGGTTTCCCCAACCCGGGAATCACGTGCCCCAGCCCGCACGTAATCGTCGTCGCCAGCCATTCTAATGCGACGTCCGTTAAACCCAACATTATATGGAATAATTGCAACTGCAGCATCATTATAGCTATGAAAATAGTTTGTATCATTTAACCTTGGCTTACCTTACTTCTGCGGTTCCACAAAGAAACTATATTTACTAAGCCAACCGCTAAGTATCTTGTAATCACGTTCGCCAACCATATTAGGCGAGCTGCTGACGAGGCTGAAGTCATGGTGGAAACACTGAATATTTGAGTGTAGCCAAAATAATAAAGTGAAAAGGAAAGGGGTAGCGGGAACAGAGCCGCTAAATTTACAGCTTTAAAATTCATGGTAGAAATAGAATTTTGCATAAACATCCAAAAATAACGCCGGGACTCCTGTGATTCTACTCTGGCTGCCACAATTTTTTTTTTTTTGGCTGATCAGTCAAACAAACCTGAAGTACTTGCGGCTAAATGTATTTTAATGGATCCCTACGAACTACCTTTCAAGTCCTGAAAACATCATTTCGCCAATTGTGACGTCCTTTCTCTTTTTCACATTTGAATTAGCCGAAACTTATGTTGTAATTATTAACATTTCGGCGCGGGAATTTGTGCAATGTAAAATTTTTTCAATTAAATCATTATCAAATAATAATTAAAAACCTTCAAAAGTTGTACAGATTTCCGACAGATCTACTTTTATTCCTTCTTGTCCAGTAAAATCGTGTAGCGCAGGATCTACATTTGCTTCTGACCAATAAGAGTGCCTTAGAAGTTTTTTGCAATGTTACTCTTACCGCTATTAAAACTATCATCACATGAGAAATCATCGTCTTCACCTGTAATAATTGAATTTGATGAGCTTGTCGTGACTTCATAGTCCGTCAAGGAATAGCCAACTATATCATTTGGTGTATTTACATTACCTTTTGGTGTATCTTCTTCAATCGAATATATAATATTCTTTTCCTCGTCGGGAATTTCTTGCAAATGTTTACATTTTTATACACACAAAAATAATATTCTAATGACACTTGAAAAGAAATTCTAATTAACACTTGAAATCACTTATTATGAACACTTATTATTTGCTGAATCTGACACGCTCCGAAGCTGACCAACAATACTGTACCTCACTGTTCGGATTGGATTAAAAAAAGTACTGTATTCACGTTATTTAAATCCACTAGAGAAACAGTGGTACAAACCAAAACAAAAAAATGTGCAACAATGTTGATACAAGAATATTGACGCCGGTATCGAAGGGGTTAATTAGAATTAAATATGTTGTTGAAATTCTGTGTTGGTAAGAAATTAGAACTCCAGAAGTGCGTTTTTACTGAAGAAAATTAGGAAACCGGAAGTGCGCTTTTGCTGAACATTTCATTCAGTTTTTAACCAATTCCAAAGAATTTCTTCCAATTTGGTAGACAAATTTTAAAATTTGTCAATTAGTTATAAATTTGAAAAATTGGAGTAAGAGAAAGTTGTGTGAGTGAGGGTTTCCACCAGGTTTATTTTTTTCTTTTGTACGAGAAATACTAATATATCTACACAACCACAATTTGCAATAATAAAAATGTTAAGAATTCACTCACCCACTCTGCTCTACCTGGACTGGAAGTTCCGAAGAAGGATATTAATAGTGGCCATATAAATGTTTAATTAAATAATTATAATTCCAATTACTAACTTCATAATAGTATCATGCAATATATCATTGTTGACATAAATTATTTAAAACTTATTTATGTATTTGACGATTTTATTAATGAAACTATAAACTATTTGGAATGGAAAACTAAACTCAAAAAAGGCTGAGAATTCCAGAGTGAAGATTTTCGCTAAAAAGAATATTAAAAGAAATATATCCCATTTTCATTTGTATCAAATATTCAATCTTTAAAAAGGACTAAGTAATATTAGAGAATTTATGCATCACACATGCATGCCAAATGACATAATTTGAAGGAATTATAATTATTCTGAATTTATTTAAACCGAGCTCATTTTATTCTAAGATTTTTATAGCAATACTATTATGGAGAATCCAGAGTCAACATAAACATGGGCCACTATTATTCCCCAGCCTACCTTTATTGCTGTAGGTTGGGATATGTAACAATCTCTTGCAGTTACATATCCTTCCATGTGCTTGCATCTTTCTCTTCATTACACTGGACACAGGACACAGTTTAAAATATTTACAATCGGAAAACTGTAGAACAAATTACTAGTCTGGTCGGAATTTAGAATATCCGTGGACTAATTTTTTTTTGTCGCACTAGTTAAAATAATCATTTATTTTGATAACAACGAATACTGAGAACTCCCGTTAGCAACCATTCCCGCATTACCTGTAAAAAAATATAATAAAATTCAATTATTAGTATAATTTGGGTAAAATTTAATAACCATCATTGCAGAAGTTTCTGCCTAATAAGAATCAAAATTTTGAACTAAATTTGGAAACAAAGAAATCCTAAGGGAACGATGATTTCCCATGTGCAAAAATATGGTATCAAACAATAGCATGAATACTGTTTTACTGCAATTATTATAATTCTAATGGACAATTTTTATTTTCTTTTACTCCTAGGAAGGGGAAGTACTGCGATGCTGATAAAGTTTCAAAATTGCCTTTTCACCAGAAATATAATTAGAAATCAATTTACAAGCACGCATTCTAATCCGCAAAGCCTGCTTTTATAGGTTTCCCATTCCTGTGAAAACAGTTTGTATCAAGTACTCTTGGCTTACCTTCCTGTTGCGAGTCGGCCAAGAAACTATATTCACAAAGCTAGCCGCTAGATATCTTGCAATGACGTTCCGAACTGGGATGAGCTTCGCCGGCAATATTAGGCAAGCAGCTGACGAGCCTAAAATGATGCTAGAAACCAACATGCTAGAAACACTGAATATTTGAGTATAACCATAATAATAAAGTGAAAAGCAATGAGATACCGGGAACACAGTCGCTAAATTTAGAGCTTCAAAATATATCCATGGAAATAGAATTTAACATAAGACCAAAAAATAACACCGAGGCGCCTATGATTCTCCGCTGGCTGCTTCAATATTTTTTTTTAGCCTGAACAAACTTGAAGTACTTGCGGCTAAGTGTATATTAATGGATTTCTATATTATTTACATCGTTAACTTAAGATAATGTGTCATATTGATTACCATAACTAGCAATTTACAATCAAACGGTCTAAACCGATAAGACCTGCTTTTAAAGGTTTCCCCAACCCGGGAATCACGTGCCCCAGCCCGCACGTAATCGTCGTCGCCAGCCATTCTAATGCGACGTCCGTTAAACCCAACATTATATGGAATAATTGCAACTGCAGCATCATTATAGCTATGAAAATAGTTTGTATCATTTAACCTTGGCTTACCTTACTTCTGCGGTTCCACAAAGAAACTATATTTACTAAGCCAACCGCTAAGTATCTTGTAATCACGTTCGCCAACCATATTAGGCGAGCTGCTGACGAGGCTGAAGTCATGGTGGAAACACTGAATATTTGAGTGTAGCCAAAATAATAAAGTGAAAAGGAAAGGGGTAGCGGGAACAGAGCCGCTAAATTTACAGCTTTAAAATTCATGGTAGAAATAGAATTTTGCATAAACATCCAAAAATAACGCCGGGACTCCTGTGATTCTACTCTGGCTGCCACAATTTTTTTTTTTTTTGGCTGATCAGTCAAACAAACCTGAAGTACTTGCGGCTAAATGTATTTTAATGGATCCCTACGAACTACCTTTCAAGTCCTGAAAACATCATTTCGCCAATTGTGACGTCCTTTCTCTTTTTCACATTTGAATTAGCCGAAACTTATGTTGTAATTATTAACATTTCGGCGCGGGAATTTGTGCAATGTAAAATTTTTTCAATTAAATCATTATCAAATAATAATTAAAAACCTTCAAAAGTTGTACAGATTTCCGACAGATCTACTTTTATTCCTTCTTGTCCAGTAAAATCGTGTAGCGCAGGATCTACATTTGCTTCTGACCAATAAGAGTGCCTTAGAAGTTTTTTGCAATGTTACTCTTACCGCTATTAAAACTAACATCACATGTGAAATCATCGTCTTCACCTGTAATAATTGAATTTGATGAGCTTGTCGTGACTTCATAGTCCGTCAAGGAATAGCCAACTATATCATTTGGTGTATTTACATTACCTTTTGGTGTATCTTCTTCAATCGAATATATAATATGTCTTTTCCTCGTCGGGAATTTCTTGCAAATGTTTACATTTTTATACACACAAAAATAATATTCTAATGACACTTGAAAAGAAATTCTAATTAACACTTGAAATCACTTATTATTTGCTGAATCTGACACGCTCCGAAGCTGACCAACAATACTGTACCTCACTGTTCGGATTAGATTAAAAAAAGTACTGTATTCACGTTATTTAAATCCACTAGAGAAACAGTGGTACAAACCAAAACAAAAAAATGTGCAACAATGTTGATACAAGAATATTGACGCCGGTATCGAAGGGGTTAATTAGAATTAAATATGTTGTTGAAATTCTGTGTTGGTAAGAAATTAGAACTCCAGAAGTGCGTTTTTACTGAAGAAAATTAGGAAACCGGAAGTGCGCTTTTGCTGAACATTTCATTCAGTTTTTAACCAATTCCAAAGAATTTCTTCCAATTTGGTAGACAAATTTTAAAATTTGTCAATTAGTTATAAATTTGAAAAATTGGAGTAAGAGAAAGTTGTGTGAGTGAGGGTTTCCACCAGGTTTATTTTTTTCTTTTGTACGAGAAATACTAATATATCTACACAACCACAATTTGCAATAATAAAAATGTTAAGAATTCACTCACCCACTCTGCTCTACCTGGACTGGAAGTTCCGAAGAAGGATATTAATAGTGGCCATATAAATGTTTAATTAAATAATTATAATTCCAATTACTAACTTCATAATAGTATCATGCAATATATCATTGTTGACATAAATTATTTAAAACTTATTTATGTATTTGACGATTTTATTAATGAAACTATAAACTATTTGGAATGGAAAACTAAACTCAAAAAAGGCTGAGAATTCCAGAGTGAAGATTTTCGCTAAAAAGAATATTAAAAGAAATATATCCCATTTTCATTTGTATGAAATATTCAATCTTTAAAAAGGACTAAGTAATATTAGAGAATTTATGCATCACACATGCATGCCAAATGACATAATTTGAAGGAATTATAATTATTCTGAATTTATTTAAACCGAGCTCATTTTATTCTAAGATTTTTATAGCAATACTATTATGGAGAATCCAGAGTCAACATAAACATGGGCCACTATTATTCCCCAGCCTACCTTTATTGCTGTAGGTTGGGATATGTAACAATCTCTTGCAGTTACATATCCTTCCATGTGCTTGCATCTTTCTCTTCATTACACTGGACACAGGACACAGTTTAAAATATTTACAATCGGAAAACTGTAGAACAAATTACTAGTCTGGTCGGAATTTAGAATATCCGTGGACTAATTTTTTTTTGTCGCACTAGTTAAAATAATCATTTATTTTGATAACAACGAATACTGAGAACTCCCGTTAGCAACCATTCCCGCATTACCTGTAAAAAAATATAATAAAATTCAATTATTAGTATAATTTGGGTAAAATTTAATAACCATCATTGCAGAAGTTTCTGCCTAATAAGAATCAAAATTTTGAACTAAATTTGGAAACAAAGAAATCCTAAGGGAACGATGATTTCCCATGTGCAAAAATATGGTATCAAACAATAGCATGAATACTGTTTTACTGCAATTATTATAATTCTAATGGACAATTTTTATTTTCTTTTACTCCTAGGAAGGGGAAGTACTGCGATGCTGATAAAGTTTCAAAATTGCCTTTTCACCAGAAATATAATTAGAAATCAATTTACAAGCACGCATTCTAATCCGCAAAGCCTGCTTTTATAGGTTTCCCATTCCTGTGAAAACAGTTTGTATCAAGTACTCTTGGCTTACCTTCCTGTTGCGAGTCGGCCAAGAAACTATATTCACAAAGCTAGCCGCTAGATATCTTGCAATGACGTTCCGAACTGGGATGAGCTTCGCCGCAATATTAGGCAAGCAGCTGACGAGCCTAAAATGATGCTAGAAACCAACATGCTAGAAACACTGAATATTTGAGTATAACCATAATAATAAAGTGAAAAGCAATGAGATACCGGGAACACAGTCGCTAAATTTAGAGCTTCAAAATATATCCATGGAAATAGAATTTAACATAAGACCAAAAAATAACACCGAGGCGCCTATGATTCTCCGCTGGCTGCTTCAATATTTTTTTTTAGCCTGAACAAACTTGAAGTACTTGCGGCTAAGTGTATATTAATGGATTTCTATATTATTTACATCGTTAACTTAAGATAATGTGTCATATTGATTACCATAACTAGCAATTTACAATCAAACGGTCTAAACCGATAAGACCTGCTTTTAAAGGTTTCCCCAACCCGGGAATCACGTGCCCCAGCCCGCACGTAATCGTCGTCGCCAGCCATTCTAATGCGACGTCCGTTAAACCCAACATTATATGGAATAATTGCAACTGCAGCATCATTATAGCTATGAAAATAGTTTGTATCATTTAACCTTGGCTTACCTTACTTCTGCGGTTCCACAAAGAAACTATATTTACTAAGCCAACCGCTAAGTATCTTGTAATCACGTTCGCCAACCATATTAGGCGAGCTGCTGACGAGGCTGAAGTCATGGTGCAAACACTGAATATTTGAGTGTAGCCAAAATAATAAAGTGAAAAGGAAAGGGGTAGCGGGAACAGAGCCGCTAAATTTACAGCTTTAAAATTCATGGTAGAAATAGAATTTTGCATAAACATCCAAAAATAACGCCGGGACTCCTGTGATTCTACTCTGGCTGCCACAATTTTTTTTTTTTTTGGCTGATCAGTCAAACAAACCTGAAGTACTTGCGGCTAAATGTATTTTAATGGATCCCTACGAACTACCTTTCAAGTCCTGAAAACATCATTTCGCCAATTGTGACGTCCTTTCTCTTTTTCACATTTGAATTAGCCGAAATTTATGTTGTAATTATTAACATTTCGGCGCGGGAATTTGTGCAATGTAAAATTTTTTCAATTAAATCATTATCAAATAATAATTAAAAACCTTCAAAAGTTGTACAGATTTCCGACAGATCTACTTTTATTCCTTCTTGTCCAGTAAAATCGTGTAGCGCAGGATCTACATTTGCTTCTGACCAATAAGAGTGCCTTAGAAGTTTTTTGCAATGTTACTGTTACCGCTATTAAAACTATCATCACATGAGAAATCATCGTCTTCACCTGTAATAATTGAATTTGATGAGCTTGTCGTGACTTCATAGTCCGTCAAGGAATAGCCAAATATATCATTTGGTGTATTTACATTACCTTTTGGTGTATCTTCTTCAATCGAATATATAATAGTTCTTTTCCTCGTCGGGAATTTCTTGCAAATGTTTACATTTTTATACACACAAAAATAATATTCTAATGACACTTGAAAAGAAATTCTAATTAACACTTGAAATCACTTATTATGAACACTTATTATTTGCTGAATCTGACACGCTCCGAAGCTGACCAACAATACTGTACCTCACTGTTCGGATTAGATTAAAAAAAGTACTGTATTTAAATCCACTAGAGAAACAGTGGTACAAACCAAAACAAAAAAATGTGCAACAATGTTGATACAAGAATATTGACGCCGGTATCGAAGGGGTTAATTAGAATTAAATATGTTGTTGAAATTCTGTGTTGGTAAGAAATTAGAACTCCAGAAGTGCGTTTTTACTGAAGAAAATTAGGAAACCGGAAGTGCGCTTTTGCTGAACATTTCATTCAGTTTTTAACCAATTCCAAAGAATTTCTTCCAATTTGGTATACAAATTTTAAAATTTGTCAATTAGTTATAAATTTGAAAAATTGGAGTAAGAGAGAGTTGTGTGAGTGAGGGTTTCCACCAGGTTTATTTTTTTCTTTTGTACGAGAAATACTAATATATCTACACAACCACAATTTGCAATAATAAAAATGTTAAGAATTCACTCACCCACTCTGCTCTACCAGGACTGGAAGTTCCGAAGAAGGATATTAATAGTGGCCATATAAATGTTTAATTAAATAATTATAATTCCAATTACAAACTTCATAATAGTATCATGCAATATATCATTGTTGACATAAATTATTTAAAACTTATTTATGTATTTGACGATTTTATTAATGAAACTATAAACTATTTGGAATGGAAAACTAAACTCAAAAAAGGCTGAGAATTCCAGAGTGAAGATTTTCGCTAAAAAGAATATTAAAAGAAATATATCCCATTTTCATTTGTATCAAATATTCAATCTTTAAAAAGGACTAAGTAATATTAGAGAATTTATGCATCACACATGCATGCCAAATGACATAATTTGAAGGAATTATAATTATTCTGAATTTATTTAAACCGAGCTCATCATATTCTAAGATTTTTATAGCAATACTATTATGCGAATCGGAGTTGGAGTTGAGCGTTTGTAGTGAACACATGTGCTGTGTAGCTCTGCATTTGAATAATTGTGTTAATGGTTTTTTGAGCGATTTTAGTACCGTTTTTTTCCCATATTATTAACTTAAGGTGTAGGGAGTGTAGTGCGAAGTTAAGTGAAGAAAATTTTAGTGTAACTGCGCGAAAATAACGAATTAAAATTTGAATTTAATTGCAAATTGAGAAAAAGTGGTTATTTGGATTCAAAGTTCGAGAGAAATAGTTAAGAGAATTGTAGTCTGTGAAGAGAAGAGAAGGGACCGATGAGGTAGAATAGTGGGAGGACTTCTCAAGGTCAGCACAGTTATAGATATTATTCATTTAATAGGTGATTGATAAGTGGAGCACATCAAAGTATACTGTTGCAGAATTAGAATCTGAAATTTAATTTAAACTAGCTAATATATAAATTTGTGATGGATGAAAAAAGTATTCAATCTACGCTTTCTGAAATATTATGCAAATTAGGTGGTATGGAAAGCAATTTTGATGATTTTAAAAAATCAGTAGAAACTTCGAATGAGAAAATGGCACTAGAATTGAAAGCGGCAGTTCAGAACTTAAAAGGTGAACTAATCAAAGTTGACAAAAGAGTCTTATTGTTAGAAGAGGAATTTAAAAAATCTAGGGTTGATAGTAGTTTCTCTTTATCAGAAGAATGGAGGAAAAAGAGTTTGCTTATCTATAATTTCCCTGAAGTTGAAAGTGAAAATTATTCTCAGTTAGAGAATTCCGTAATGCTATTATTTAAGGAAAAATTGCAACTGGATATTTCAGTAAAAGAGATAGATTGGGTCAGAAGAATTGGAAAGCAAGGAAAAAGTCGTCCTGTTGTCATAAGATTAATTTCATTTAGAACTAAAGTAGAAATACTGCGAAATACAAACAAATTACGAGGTACTGACATAAGTGTTACGGAAGATTTTCCTCTAGTAATTCGAAAGATTAGGAAGGAATTGCTGGTGTATAAGCGGAGGGCTGTCAATGCTGGTAAGAAAGCATATCTTAGATACGACAAGTTGTCTGTTGATGGGCGGCTATTTACCCTGAATGATTTGAAGGGACAGAATGAGGATGTTTTTTCTTCAGAGGAGTGTTCTGCGAATAGCGAGGGATCTAGCGTTGTTAGCAAAGATGATGTTAAAGCAAGGAGAAACAGAAGGAGAAAACATAAAAATCCGAAAAGATTTAACAGCACTTTACTAAATTGGCTAGGAAAAGAGGGTGAAGGTTCTCAAGTTGGAAGAAGTGCGGATGCTGAGGCAGTAGGTAAGCAGGAAAAAAGAAGCAAAAGGAAGAAGGTGCATTCCAGTCCCGAATAGCAGTTGGAGGGCCACTATCATACTTCTGCAGATTGGCGAAGAGTAAATACTTATTCTACTACAGATTCGCCTAAATGTTTTAATGACTGTTTTCAATTGTTTGCTTGGAATATTTCTGGTTTTCAAAATTTATTTAATCTGGATGCCACCCAGAAGGAATTGTTAAGTTCATTTGATGTGATTGGTTTTAGCGAAACATGGCTTATTGATAATAGTAGTTTTTCTGTTCCAAATTTTTTGAATAATTTTAATTTAGTTTATAGTTCTGCTATTAAAGAAAATATTAGGGGCAGAGCTAGTGGAGGGCTTGCTCTTTGCATCAAAAAAGACTACCAGTTTAAATTACTTTGTAATAAAAATTATTGTTTAATTGTTTCCATCAAGATGCAGTTGCACATCTATGTGATATGTCTGGTTTACTTGAATCCTACTTGTGATATCAGTAATTGTTTTGAGTATATATTGGATTTCTTATTTGAAATTGATATTATAGGAGATCAATCTGCCAGGGTTATTTTCATGGGTGATTTTAATTGTAGGATAGGCAATTTAAATAATTATGATGAGGAAACATTGGATGGTACTTTCTTATATAAAGTTAGGAATTCTTTAGACAGTGTAGTTGATACAAAAGGGAAAAAATTAATCAATTTTATGGAAAGTTTAGGATTTATTGTTTGTAATGGCCGGAGTTGTTCTGATTCACCTGGTAATTATACCTTTGTGTCTGGGAGAGGCAAGTCGGTAATTGATTTCGTTTGGATTGATGGACAGAGTTTGAGTGATGTAATTGATTTTGAGGTAGTAAATATTATTGGGGTTTCTGATCATTCGGGCTGTTTACTTAAATTGAACAAAATTGGGGGTCAAATTGTTAAGAGGTGTAACATGAGGAAAAATAATACTCCAATGAAACTGTGTTGGAAAGATAATCTTACTGTTGGCTATTATAATTATTTATTGCGTTCTCCTTTGATCTATTTTAATAGTAATTGTGTGAATGATCTTCTTGAGAATTTGTACAAGGTTATAAATAGTGCAGCATCTGAAGTTGGTATGATAAATAAATTTAATAATAATCAAAGGAAATTCAAAGAGAATAGTTGGTTTAATAGTAACTGTAGACAAGTTAAGAATCAGTTGAGACGTATCCATAGGAGAATGAAAAGGAGTAAGTATGCGGAGGGGGAAGTGAGTAGTTACATTGAGTGTCGTAAGAAGTACAGGGAGGTGGTGAAAATTAGTAAAATCAATTATCAGCTTTCGATACAAAATACTATTGCAGAAGTAAAAAAACCTAAAGAGTTTTGGTCATTAGTAAGAAGGCTAGCTCCATCCAAGATTGCTGTCAGTGATATCAGTGTGCATGATTTTGAGAAGTATTTAATGGATCTTTATCCTCCTAGAGCTCTAGGTGTTCCACTTAGAATTTTGGGTTCCATTGATCCATTTCTTGACTCTTCAGTTACCCTCATCGAGTTGCAAAATACTTTACAGTCATGTAAAAGGAATAAAACTCCAGGGTTAGACCAAATCTGTAATGAGTTTTATTGTAATTTAACTCCGGCCTGGGAACACTATCTTTTAAACTTTTTTAATCAAATTTTTACGCAAGAAAGCATTCCAATAAAATGGTGTTCTGTCGAATTAAGAATGTTGTATAAGAAAGGAAGTCCTAGTGATCCCTCCAATTATAGGGGGATTGCCTTGGTTTGTTCACTGGCAAAAATATTTACTAGTATT